>JAHRHZ010000043.1:25372023-25480934 GCA_024137785.1 Ginglymostoma cirratum
TGTGCAATGAGTGGCTGTGTACAAATTGCTCCGAGTGTGCAATGAGTGGCTGTGTACACAGATCTGAGTGTAAGCACAGTGCAATGTTCATAAAGTGGTCTATGGAATGGTGTGTGTTTGTTTATGTGCATGGTTATCAATGGGTTTGCTCATGCTACAGATGAATGTGCTCACTGTTATGGGAAGGTGTCCCTGCAATGAATGGGTATCCTCACTGCTACGGATATGTTGACGAATATGATATGTTTGCATGCATTCAAGTCAGTCAAAAAAGTGATGTCATCCTGTCTGAATCAGTTAGTACATACTTGTTGTCTGAAAACTGTTCACCTACGTTGTAAAACAATGAGCAGCAGTGACCACCCAATTAGGTGATATTAGGGTTCCACCACACACATGTCCGATGTACAATATCTGCAAACTGATTTGCCAAGGAAATTCTCCAGGAATGCTGCTCACTCCTCCCACAATTCTAGTTCCAACCATCAGGGGTGCAGTTCCACAACCTATAAACAAAACTGAGCTCAGTTACAGAGTTCGCTGCACTTCAAAACTCAACTGAAACATTTAATATTGGACCGATTGGACCAAATATCAAAACAAGGACCAAAGACTTTACCAAGTTGTTAAAGCTTTTGTTAGGCAATTGCAGGAGAGAATCTCTGTCACAAATGTGTGCCATGATCAGCGCTCTGTGCTATGGCAGGTGATGTACCCAGCGACGTGTGGGCATTATGCTTGGTTGAGTGCCTGTTGGTGGTCACAGTGGTGTACTTGAGACTGTCAATGTTTTTAGAGATGTGCATGATGATATGTCAATAATCTGTACAGCTATACAGTGGTATTTTCATAGCCATAGCCATGTTTATGGTGCTGTTTAATGTGGTATGTATTGTTGTTCACAGTGGTATTCACGGTGTAATATTTAATTGCCTCTGTTATTAGTTATATTCAAAATGGATGTTTTTTCATGGTGGTTTTCATGTTCCAATTGGGTTCAGGCTCCAAAAATTATATTATGTAAAAGACTGGGTGACAGCCCTGCCTGAGTGAAAATTACAGTGTATAATGTGAAATGGGAGCAAGTATGGTGGAGCAAGGCAAGGTAGGTTAAAAGGAAACCTAATCATTACGTCACAAGCAAAGGTAACCCCTCTATTCACAGAAGGAAGAAGATAGAAAGTGGGAAACTGTGGACTGGTTAGTTTAATATCTGTAATAAGGAAAATGTTAGACTCTATGAAGGAGTTTGCAACAGGGTATTTTGAAAATCTCAGTGCAATCAGATGGAGCCAACATGGTTTTTTGGAAGAGAAATTATATTTGACTAATCTATTAGAATTCTTTTGAGGGAGTTTGTAACTACATGTTTTGACAAGGTGCTATATCAAAGGATTACTTCACAAAGTAAGAACTGATGCTGGCTGGGATAACATATTAGCATGAAGAGAAATTGGGATAACTAAGAGGAAACAGAGGATAGGCATAAATATGGGTAGAGACAAAAAAAAAACTGCAGATGCTGGAATCCAAGGTAGACAAACAGGAGGCTAGAAGAACATTACAGGCTGAAAGACTTGAGTCCTGAAGAAGGGTAATGCCTAAAACATTGACTTCTCCTTTCGACCCAGATGCTGCTTGGCTTGCTGTGTTCTTCCATCCTCCTGTTTGTCTAAAATAGGCATAAATAGGCCAGTTTTGGGCTGGCAAGATGTAGTGAATGGAGTTGCACAGGGATCAGAGCTGAGGCTTGAATTATTTGCAATCTCTGACTTGGATGGAGGGACCAAATGAATGGTTGCTCATCTCACAAAGATAAATGGAAAGGTACATTGTGAGGAGGACATAAGGGGTTTGCAAAGGGATATAGACAGGGTAAGTGATTGGGCAAAGACTTGGAAATTGATAGTAGAATATGGGAATGGGTGAACTTGGCCACATTGGCTGAATTAGCAGGAAAGAAAACAGCATTTTTTTTTAAACAGAGAGAGAGATTGTAGACCTCAAAAGGTACAGGGAAATCTGGGTTTCCTGTTAAATGAACTGTAAGAGGTTAGGATTTAGCAAGTGATTAAGGACGCAAATGGAATGATGCTTTTTGTTATGAGGGGAATAGAATATAAAAGTAGAGATGCTTTTTGCTGCAGCTATACAGGACTTTGATGACACCACATCTAGAGTACTGAGTATAATTTGGTCTTGTTATTTATAAAGAACATAATCGCATTAGAAGCATTTAAAAGGAAATTCACTCAGCTGATTCCTGGGGTGTGGGAGTAATCTGATGAGAAATAGAAAAATTGGACCTGTATCCCTTGGTATTTAGAAGATTGAGAGGCGATCTTTTTGAAACAGAGAATCCCCAAGGACTTAAGAGGGTGGATACTGAAAGGATGTTTCCCCTTTTGGGAGGCATTGGAACCAGGTAAAACAGTTTGAAAAATAAGGGTCTCCCATTTAAGATGGAGATTAGGAACCTTTCCTCTCAGAAGGTCATGAGTATATGGAACTACCTTCCCTAGACAGCATTGGTGCGAGGTCATTGAATATTTTTAAGACAGAGGTAGATAGATTCTTGACTAACAAGGCAGTCAAAGCTTATTGAGTTAAGTGGGAAAGTACAGTTGAAGCTACAATCAGATTAGCTGTGATCTTATGGAATGAGCAGGCATGAGGGCACAATTTTTGTGTCTATGTTCATTTACACGTTAAAGTGATGTGCTTTTAAAAGGGTTAAACTTCTCTGCTTCAAGTGCTATCAAGCTTAATGAACATATCCAGATGTCTTCAATTTTCATTGAATTATTGAATGAGTTTCTCAATAATATCATAGTTATGGGATAATAGGGTAGGCAGGGCTGAGGAGTTGACAGTGCAGCCTGATAGTCTTTCTCAAGGGTAGTGAAAACCTGCTGTGTAGCATGTTTAACATTGGGCCTTTATCATCACAAACAGACTGCTGGCCCCAAATCACAAGTACTTGTCCTCTCAATCAGCAATGAACGTAACTGTATTCACTGCAATTTGCCTCGTCAGACCCTGTAACACAGTCTTTGATGCCATCACACTCTGCATTGTGCTTATCAATACAACTGTCAGTAGAACACTTGAAAGTAGAGGCTGTACAGTGAACTTCTACTAGATGGAAGAACACCATTAGTTTGAGGTTTGATGCAACATGTAATCACTAAGTTCATCACCCCCTTTATTGACCACCAGTCATCGTGTTCTCAATCAGACACTCTCCATCCATACTTAAACTTTGAGGAATGAAGGGAAATTGAGTGAGAATGACAGCAGTCTCTTTATACTTTGATAGATTTTGGCTGTTTCCCAGTTCATCCTTTCCCCTCCTTTCCAGAAGACACTGATTCTTGTGGAGGTACAGTATAAAGCACTCCCACCCCAACCCAATCCACCCCACTCACATGAGTGGCCAACACAGTTGATCATAATCTTATCCTTCTTGGGGCAAGGGTGGGACTGAAAGTGTGGAGAGGGAAACTGGGGACTGGTAGACAAAGAGGTGGTGTGAAGGCCAGTACTGGGTCTTACAGAGCCATCAATGTGGTGAATGGGTGCAGTGCTGAGAGGGGAGCGGTCAGTAACTGAGTGGGTGAAATCTGGGATACCATGAAGAGTATTCAGTGGAAGATTTTGGATCAATGGGAAATGAGAGGATGGAGATGTGGGATTTTCACTTGAGAGGATCCTTTTGTCTCTGTTACATGGAAATAATGGAGGAAAGTTGAATACAGTGCAGCTTTATGGCTCACTTTCAAACTGGAAAAGCCTGCACAGTTCATGCAGTCTCGAGTTTTTTTTACTTGTTCTGCAGAAAAGGTATTAAACAAGATCAGAACCCTTCCGTACATGTTAAAATTTATCCAGTGCTGATTTTACACAGTTACCAGGGTTCCCCAAAGACTAAGCACAAATAAATCACTGAATCATAGAATCACAAAATTATTACAGCTCTGGATGAGGCCTTTTTGGATCATTGATACTACACCAGCACCTCAAAAGAGCATTTTGTCGAGATTGTAATGAGGTAGGCCAGGTAGACCTCATGGAATATGCGTTGCCCAATTGGGGCTGTTAATGATTCAATCAAAAGGTCCTGGCAGACAGATAAAAATGGGAGTGTCAGGATTGTTCACGTATAAATAAAGGGTGACGTGGTGATGGGATATCAGCCTCTGTGGAGTTATTTCACGTTTCATTTAGTGCCATTGTCCTGCCTTCTCCCATTAACCCTTTTATTTTCAAATAACCATTTGCTTCCCCTTAAATGTCATTCCAACCCTAACCACTCGCTGTGGTTTTGTTTTTCCTTATTTCACTTTTTTGCTTCTTTTGCCAATTTCCTTAAACTTAAAACCTCTTTCACAAGTGGGAATTTTTACCCTTTCTACTCTACCCAGACCCCTCATCATTTTGAATACTTGCAGCAAATCTAGCTCTTTCTTATCCATGGAAAACAGTCCCAACTTCTCCAATCTATCTTCATAACTGAAGTTCCTCACCCTATAAATATTCCTATGGATGTTATCTGCAAGGATGCTGGACAATGGAGCCAGCATCTGGTTTTAGGCTGGAGGTTTGCTCAGATGGTTAGACCAGGGTGCTAATATTGCCAAGGTCGTGGGTTCAATCCCCAAAATGTTGCTGGCTGACAACTGAGACTTATATTCTCATAATGGCCTGAAGGGCATGTTGCTGTACTGTTTTATGTATGGACCTGTTTTAAAGGCAAAATCCAGACCAATTTTTATTGCTATTTATCCAAATAACTTTTGTTGAAGGTGCCCTGTGCCAAGTGTCAGGATTTCAGCTCATGCCCATCATTTCAATTGAATTTGACCCACACCCCTGTTCTGTGTAGCGATCAGGAACACTATGAGTAGAGGTTGGAGAAGGAAGAGCTGCTCACTTGAAATCAGAAAATTTATGAGGAGACGTGTCAGGCATCACAGGCACTGGATCAGTAACCTGACCTTTCCTCACACTGTTATGCAACACACACACACACATACACACACACACACACACACACACACACACACACAGAGTCTGAATACCCACCTACTATTAACTTCTGGGCAACAGTGCTTCTATTTACTGAAGCTGTCTGTTCAGTATTGCTCTCTGTCAGAGTAGTGGTGGTGTTGGTCTGGGACATTGTGCGCTGGATCCAGTCCCGGATTGCGGTCACTCTTGTGTAGACACCAGGTTTGTTTGGTCGAGCACAGCCTTCTCCCCAGCTCACAATACCAGCCAGGAACCATTTGCCTGGTGACTCTTCACAAACCATTGGTCCACCAGAATCGCCCTGACCAGAAGGAAATACAGTCCAAAAATCATCGCACATCCTTAAACAGCACCTCCCAAACTCATTTTCCAATGTTGCCCCATTCTAACCTTAAAAATTAAAGTGACCCAGACAGTAGCAAAAACAGAACAGAAACAAAGCAGCACGGTAACAGTCGATATATAATCATTAAGGTCCACATTGTGTGGGTCAACGTACACCACATCTTTTAAATATGAAAATCTATGTTTTAAAGAACTTTGTGATACTATTGTTATTCTTTGAACTCATAAGTTTCAGGCAGGTTCTCCATATTTCCTAGTGACAGCAGACCCAGTTATGTCTTTTCTGCACCCTCCAAACCTCGCAGATATGTTACAATGAGCCTGCATACACACGCAATCCTACCAACACTACCCTCCCCTGCACACCCACATCCCAAGCCTTCTTCCAAACCCTCGTCTCAACCCCAACCCTTCCACTGACTCACTCTGCAGCCCCTCTTCCTCTTTTGCCAGTGTCTGTGAAGCAGAGCTGCTTGTAATGGGTAAATGGGGTAAGGAGCCAATGTAATGGAGTTACATGTTGACAGGGTTGTGAAAAAGGCATTTGGTCTACTTGTCTTTATGGTCAGTGCACTGAGTACAGGAGTTGGGATGTCATGTTCCATCTGTAAAGAACATTGCTTAGGCCACTTTTGGAATATTGGGTTCAATCCTAGTCTCCCTGCTATAGGAAAGAAGTTATGAAACTTGAAAGGGTGCAGAAAAGATTTACAAGCTTGTTGCCAGGGTTGGAGGGTTGGAGGGTTTGAGCTTTGGGAGAGGCTGAATAGACAGGGGCTATTTTCCCTGGAGCGCCAGAGGCTGAGGGGTGACCTCATAGAGGTTTATAAAGTCATGAGTGGCATCCATAGGATGAATAGCCAAGGCCTTTTTCCCACAGTAGGGGAGCCCAAAACTGGAGGGCATAAGTTTAAAGGTGAGAGGGACCTAAGGGGCAACCTTTTCACACAGAGGGTGGTGCGTGTATGGAACGAGCTGCCAGAGGAAATGGTGGAGGTTGGTAATGAGGCACCTGGATGGGTACATGAATATGAAGATTTAAATTGATATGGGCCAAATGCTGGCAAATGGGACTAGATTAATTTAGGATATCTGGTTGGCATGGACAGGTTAGATTGAAGGGGGTCTGTTTCTGTGCTGTTCAAGTCTGTAATAACCCCCACTGGTACATCAAATTTTCAGGGGAGTCAGGCAACCAAAACTTTAGGAAGAAAGCTTCATGACGTTTATTTGAATTTTGTCAAAATGAGGTTGATTATTGAACAATATCCATTAGCCAGTGAGAGAGGGAGTTCAAGAACAGTGAGAGAGAATGAGGGTCATAGAGAGGGTGGTACAGGTTAGAGAGCTCACTTTCACAATGCTAACAGCATCTTCGTTTGGGGATAGTGTATGAGAATGAGGGGTATAGAGAAGGACATGGTACAGGATCAGGAGCTCACTTTCACAGTGCTGTTGGATCATTCATTTGGGCAAATGAAGTTGATGCCACTGGGAATAGTTCATAAATGAAATGCACAAAATGGCAAACAACAAATCGACCACAAGCTTACAAATTTGCCTCAGTAAACTTGCAATAAAAATGATAAGCATCTTCTAACACTACTGAATTTGGTAATTGCAGAGGTTTACCCTGATCTAGTTTTGAATTAACATCGTAATCTTTGGAACCAGGCCTCACATCGCCACCTACAGGCACTGCATAGAAACATTGGTGATTTTAAACGGGACTGAGTAGTTACCTCAACCATTATTCTGGGTACAAAATTCTGTGTGTTTGAATGCAGCATATTCGCATGGGGTGCATTACAAAATGTGAATCACCAAGAACTTCTACTGAACTTGCTAAAGTCACAGATACATATGTCCTTCCAAGGCTATCTCAGCTAAAAAAAAAATCCAAAGATAAATAAATGTGAGTGTGAGGCATGTCAGAATGAGATAAATGTGCTTCACTGGACAGAAATTCACTGGCAGCATCTCTACAAATGCAAACCGCCTTATTTTTCTTCTCCATTTTTATATTTCAAACTCTTACAAGATACATGAATCAGAAACAAATATGAATAAATAAGCTTAAAACAGTCGCATCAACAAGGTTTTAAAAACAAGGGAATAGGCCTTGAACAAAAAAATGCCGTGGATGAATGACATTGTGGGTGACACACACACACACACACACACACACACACACACACACACCAAGAACCAGATGTTCTCTAGGCTTGTTCGAAGCTTTCAATATGTTACTGCAAAAAGACAGTTTTTAAAGGAAATACCTTATTTCAAAGAAATAACTGATTACAACCCAATCATGCCAGATAAGAGATTTCAGTAATCATTGCCATGCTCCCTACTAAAGATGGACATAGAACCTGACCTTATTCTTTTAAATAGATGAAGGTGATCAGGTCATTGTGTACTGGTTGGTTAAAGAAACAGCATTCACTGCTTTAATAATATCTTGTTTTGGCTTTGTTTCCAAGGAACAAGTGAAAGGATGGAACTCAGGGTGACAGTCTTGAGGGCAGTTGTCAGGAAGGGCAAAGTGTGATATTGGATCATTAATTTCCATCACTGTCAGTGAAAATTAAAATAGGAGATGTGGAGAGGGAATGCAGAGAAGAGTGGGAGATATACAATAAAAAACAGTCATTGTATTAAATTAATCCATTTTAAACTATTATTCACTCTATAGTAAAATCCCCCCATAATCTGATGCCAATACTGCTTGCTGAGAAACTGTCAGTGGAAGGAGATGGAAAGAGGAAAGAAAATACTGCATTTATAGAGCACCCATTCCACCTCCACAATGTTGTAAAGCTAATGAAATTGTGGTCAGTATTGTAGGAAACAAGACAGTCAGTATGCACAGAATAAGCTCCTATAACAATAACAACCAGATAATCTGTTTTTTTTTTAAATGCTTTTTGGAGGCAGAAATTTTGGGCGTCATTGGGATGTTCTCCTGCTCTAAATTAGTACCTATTGGTCTTTTGCATGCACTCAAGAGGGCAAATAGGGCCTGAAAGGTGGTAGCTCAACAGTCCAACACTCCCTCAGCCTTTTTTTTTAAGGATGTGTAAGCTCTGAGCTGACGTTTGAACCCACAACCTTCTGACGCTGAGGAGTAGTTGCCACCCACTGAGCCACAGCAAAGACTGGAAATAAAGGGATGATGGAAGGGAGCAATTCATGAGTGAAGACTGATTGTGGATGAGGATGAATGGTGGGAGAAGGAAAATAGTAGTGGGCGAGGAGGTTAATAATAGGAGAGTACCAATGGTGGTAGGGGTGGGATGATGGGAGAGCAGTGGGATAGTAAGGGGGGGGATGTTGAGAGGGACCTGATGCAAGAGGGGCATGTTCAGTACTTGCCAAAATAATTGAATGTGATGATTTTGAAGTGATAAGTGAACTAGATTGGTTGTAATCTGTACAAATGAGATTTTGTTGGCCAGTTATGCATCGGTTGCAAGTCTGGCTCAAACTCTCATCATGTCAGGACTACGGCAACCAGAGAGAAACGTTCACCACAGCAGCCTAGGCTAGATTCACTTCCTGGTCTCAAAGGTTAAAGGCAATGTTTGACCCAGTTCATTCTGGGCTCTGTGTTGGTTTAATAAATCCACACGTAAAAATATAAACAACAATTGGACCTGAAGCTTCTCGTTCAGACATAAGGGCACGACCCATTGTTCTGCAAAGTCTCCTCGATAAACAATTACAGTAGCTTTACAAAAATGAAATACATTTAGATAGGGAGCAGACTTTCAGAGAAATTTTGGTGAACTGTGACACATTACTGACCTGACAGGAATCCACTTGGCCATCAATAAATCCAGCACAGATCATTTGCGGAGTTACTGGGTCACTGTAGAGTCTGGCACATTCACTTTGATTGAATATCTGAACAGTAGCTTTTTGCAGAATGATGGGTAAAGAAGCTGTGACAGAAATAGAACAGAGAAAAGGCTCAACTTTGAGACATCATCAACAAAATCAGAGCAGGTTAAAGGCTAGAATTCCTGCTGGTATGCAATATGACATTTGATGCCTGTCTCACTTTGGAGTGCTGCTCTCTGATCAATACAATTCATTGACATGTCGTTCTATATCAAGCGCTGGAAAGTGTTCACTGTTCTGGATCACAAAATCCAAATGTAGTATTTGTCACCATAAAAGGACCATTTAATTTCCTCAATGCTTTCTGCATAGGAACATGTCACAGGCACCTGCCTGTGGCCACAAATAAACTTATACAATTCTATTAGAAAAAGTTGGTGGTTAATATTAACATAGCCCTCCTAAAATTTATATTATAAATGAAAATAAGGAAGTAGGTTGAATTGCAAATAATTACTTTGATTCAATTATTAGAGCTGAGCAAGAGGGTGACATGTCTGCCAAGAAAATACTGAAGTAGAGACCAGGACCTCGCTTAAATTAACATAACCAAATGGACAACAAGTAAGAAAATAACAACACGAAAGGGAAACAAAGGATGGTTGTCACCCCAGGATTTTAGAATATTACAGGCATCCTGACTATAACCTTCTAAAATTCAGTTGATTCAGATGAAAGGTGAGGGAAAGAAACTAAGCAATTGTAAACTATTATTGGAAATTTACTCTTCACAAAGACAAAATATGATTTTGATATTTTTAAGTAGATTGTGAATTGTTACTGAATGGGCAAGGTCTGTTTAATGCAGTGACCAACTAGATTCTGTGAAGATCTACCTCCTTTCAAATATTGAAGAAATTCTTTCAATTACGAGAGTGAGCAATGACAGCAGGCAAGTAGCATCAGGGGACAATAAACAGATTGTTCTGAGAGGGAGTGAGATCTCCTCTTTAATCCAAAGAACAATTTCAGAAACTGCAGCAGGGTCCAGAACCTGCCCACTATCTACAAGGCACAAATCAGGAGTATAATGGAATATGCAACATTTGTGTTGATCAGTGCACCTTTAACAACATTCAAAAATCTTATCACCATCCAGGTCAAAGCAGCCCACTCGATTGGCACCACATCCACAAATATTCAATCCTTCCATCTCTGTAGCACAGTGCCAGCAGTGTGTGCCATCTACAGGATGCTCTGCTGAAATTCACCAAGACTCATTAAACCCATGACCATTCCCATCTAGAAAGACAAGGACAGTTGATACATGTGGACACCACCATATGCAAGTTCCCGTCCAAGCCTCTCACCATCATGACTTGGAACTATATCAGCATTCCTTCAGTGTTGCTGGGTCAGAATACTGGGATTCCCTCTGTAACACTGTGGATGTAACTAGAATGCAGCAGTTCAAGAAGGCAGCTCATGACCACATTCTCAGGGGCAATAAGTGTTGGCTCAGCTAGCAATGCCCACTTGTCTGAATGAATAAAGGAACACTTGACATCCCAACATCATAACAGGATCAGACCTTGTCACAACAATGTCGTACCTTGTCAGTTATTGTTGTTTCTGCCAATGAGTGGCACAAGCATCATTCAATGTTACATCTTAATGAGCGCACAATGATACATTGGGAGTTCCTATTGTTGCAAAATGTCTACTGTATCAGCATTAAAAAAGGGGAAGAGTAGCAAATTATGAGCAATTTCAGAGGGTAACACTGCAGTTGAACTGCACCAGCTCCCTGCACAATAGATCCACCATACGTTAAGTTCTTGTCTAAGCAAAGGAGGAAAGGAACTTCCATATGTGAAACTCGAGGAACAGTGCGTTTACTTTGATAGCACACCTACTTTGAAGATCAACTGAAGGGTATAGCAACCAATATCTAGTTCAGGGAAGATCACCTGAAGGGGTCTTAAAGGTTGAGGGTCACTAGCAATTTTTGAATTTTTCCTTGAAGAACAAAAAAGAATGACTTTACAAATAAATTATCTCCACACCATTGTCTTCATTCAGAAGTCCCCATCCTGTGATTGTGCAGTTCTTTCCTGTGCGGAAGATATGAACAGGAGACGGTAAACACACAGGCTGGATAGATCTGGAAAAGGATATGGACGTGGTTAACTCCAGCAGAGCCACATCGTAGTCAAGAGTAGATGTGTCAAATAATGGATGAACAATGATCCTCTTCAATTTCCTTTTCACTGCTGTAGAAATTTCATCATTTCTGTAGATAGCTCCAAGGACTGCCTCCCAGTATTTTGGGTCTTGAAAGCTGCAAAGAGCCAAAACGGAAAGATGATTCTTCTGTCAAATTGCTGATTTATCATGGGATTTCTTTTTCTCCTGAGGTCAGTGACTCGCACTGGCTTATGGTTGTGTGGCTGTTGATAGCCACTCACTGAGGTACAACTTACTGGCTGTCAATTCCCACTTGGGTGACAGTTCCCTGGATGCTGACAGTAACTGGCCTACAGATTCTTGGGTGCTGACTCCTTACTGCAATATAGTACCTGGGTGCTGATACACATTACAGTACAGTTTCCTGGGTGCTGACACCCACTGGCAAAGATTTGCATCTTAACACCCATAAATGCTGGCATTCACTGGGCCATAGTTCTCTGGGCATTGACTACCGCTTGAAGACAGTATCCTGGATGCTAACTTCCACTGGGTGAGAGTTTCGGGTCCTGATACTCTTGCGTATCAGGATTATACCTGGTAATTAATTCAATTTTGAATAAATTCCAATTTTCTTCCCACTAGCACAAGGAACAGAGACCAATTACAGTCTCTATGGCCAGCGAGCTAAGATTAGCAGGCCCTGTGATTAAAGCCAGAGACTCCCTAACCTCTTATACTATGTGAAATTATGTCGTTGCTGGAAATATGAAACTAGAATAAAAAGTGCTAGAAAACTTCAGCAGGACAGGTAACATCTGTGGGGAGAAACAGAGCTAACATTTCTGGGGTTGATGAACTTTCATCAGAACCTGCTGTCTGGCTCAGACATACACTGATCAGGACCAGATCCCAGAAAGATCTGGTATGGGTCTGTTACTGGAGAACTTTACCAGCTAAACTTCTGGGAGCTCAAAGCCTCAAAATACCATGGTGAGGTGTTAGTCAAAAGAACCAGATTGGAATGATTGGGTCTCACGGTCTTGAATGTGTCTAAATCAATCAACATGGATCAATTCAAAGAATGACTCACCTTATAAAACAATGAGCTGCTGAGATCAGCCATGTGCTTGCTACGACTGTAGCTCCGCAGCCATGGCCAATGCCAATTATATGTAGCCTGACTTGCCACGGGTATTCCCCAAAGGCAGCTTCCTTGCCCCCAACAATTCTGTTCGATATCAAGGGGGTACCACAATCTATAAAAGAAAATGACAGAAGATCTTTGTAACCAAACACTAAGGTCCACAGTTGAATTAGAGAGGTATACCCTGAGTGTTCTTTTGCTAATGACAGATTAGAGTCAGGGTGTCCCTTGTGTGTCACGTGGACTCCCAGCTTGGCCTATGTGGTCTCAGGCACCAAATTCATTAGGAACTAATCTGCTCATCCACTTCCAGAACTCAGTCAACAGAAAGCTCAGTGAATGTACAATGCATGACCTGTAATGTCCATTTAACTCTGTAATGTACCTGACCTCTGGGTGTTCATTAGAAGAGTGCAGAGGGAACTTTACGCTGTATCTAATCTTTGCATGATTGTGCTAGGGAGTGTGTATTACTGATAGAAGCAGCTGCTGTTTAAGTGGAGTTGTGATTCAGGCAAAAGCGAGCAAGAGTGACTCATGCTCGAACCTAAATCTGACACTCTTACGTGTAACTAATTAGAGTAGATTGCAAGGTGGATGAAGGGCCCCAAGAAAATGGATAGCTCCTAAATCTTGACAGTTCCATATGATAGACAGCATGCAACAAAAAGCACACATGTTTTGAAAGAGAAAGGTAGGGCCAATGTGTAGCCTGGACTCAAAACAATTCCTACAGGGAAAATAGAATGCTAAGGATTCAAAGAACAGTATCTCCGCCTCCATTCAAATCTGGGATCAATGCATTCTGTGCATCTTATTGGCTTATTATGCAGCTAAGAACTAATGAATAAAACAATTGATACCAGGTGAAAGCAACAGAATGTTTTTTTGAATCAGCATCTTTTAAAGTGTAGACACATGTAATGTATGGTCTGCAAATGAATGTGACCTTAAATTAAAACTTACTGCACTCTGACTCATCTGACTGGTCCAAGCAATCATTTGTCTTGTCACATTCTGGATTGGATTTTGTAAGACACTGGCCATTCTTGCAGATGTAATTCCCAGCTGGGCAGCCTGCTGTATTACAAAGAACAAGGCATTAGTACATTGTACTTAATGATGACCATGAAACTGTGTTGATTACTGTAAAAACCCACGTGGTTCATGAATGTCGTGTAGAGAATTCTTACCTGGTCTGGCCTACATGTGACTCCAAATCTACAGCAATGTAGTTGACTCATAATTGCCCACTGAAATGGCCTAGCAAGTCACTCAATTCAGGAACAAGAAAGAATGGGCAACAAATCCTGACCTCACCAAAAATGCCCACATCCTTTGACAGAACGAATATTCCCCTATACTCAACAGGACTGAGATTATACAAAAACAGGTCTTTAGACAGCACAGGGATGAGATTTTTAAAAAATGAACAGACATATGAGGAGGGCATTGGCCTCCTGGTGATGTCACTGGTCTGATAATCCAGAGCTGCAGATTAATGATCTGGGGACATGGGTTTATCTGATCATGGCTAAAATTGGAATTGAAAGCTGTTCTCTTTTAACCTTGCCATGGAACTACTATTGATAGTAATGACAACTCATCTGGCTCACTGAGAGCCTTTTGGAAAAAGCTGTCCTTACATGATTCTTCCTATATGTGGTTAGTTCTGGAAATAGCTGAGCCAGCATTTGGTTACATAAACTTCTACAGAAAAGTCAGAGTAAAACCAGATGAACATCTGAGCTAGAACAAGGGAGTTAAGGAGTGGAGCCAAGACCTTAACCAGATCAACAGTGATCACAGTGAAGACTGAAGCAGGCTCAAGGGCACAAATAGCCTATTCCTGTTGCTACATTCCCCTTTTCTATGGTTGTGGTTGTTGAAGTCAGTCACTACTGCCTCAGGACATTGCTGCAGGAATTACAGTCATAGAGTTGTACAGCATGGAAGCAGACGATTCATCCAACTTGTCCATGCTGACCAGATATCCTAAATTAATCTTGCCCCACTTACAACCTTTTGGTCAATAACCCTCTAAACCCTTCCTCGTCAAGTATCCATCCAGATGCCTTTTAAATGTTGTAATTGTACCAGCCTCCTCCACCTCCTTTGGCAGCTCATTTCATACACACACCACCCTCTGCATGATAAAGTTGCCCCTTAATTCACTTTTATACCTTAGCCCACTTAAAGCTACACTGTCTCGTTTTGGATTCCCCTACCCCGGGGGAAAGACCTTGGCTATTCACCCTGTCCGTGCATCTCATGATTTTATAAACCTCTACAAGGTCACTCCTCAACACCTGACGCTGCAGGGAAAATAGCCCCAGCCTAGTTAGCCTCTCCCTTTAGCTGAAACCCTCCAATCCTGGTAACATCCTTGTAAATCTTTTCTGCACCCTGTCAAGTTTCACAACATCCTTCCTATAGCATGGAGACCAGAATTGCACATGGTATTCCAAAAGTGGCCTCACCAATGTCCTGTACAGCTGCAACATGGCCTTACAACTCCTACACTCAATGCACTGACCAATAAAGGTAAGTAACCAAATGCATTCCTCATAATCCTGTCTACCTGCGACTCCACCTTCAACTGTGAACCTACATCCCAAGGTCTCTTTGTTCAACAACACTCCCCAGGACCCTATCATTAAGTGTGCAGGCCTTCCCTTGCGTGCCTTACCAAAATGCAACACCTCACATTTATCTAAATTAAACTCCAACTGCCACTCCTTGGCCCATTGGCCCATCTGATCAAGATCTTGTTGTACTCTGTGATACCCTTCTTCATAGTCCACTACGCCAGCAATTTTGGTGTCATCTGCAGACTTACTAACCATACCTCCTATGTTCACATCCAAATCGTTTATATAAATGGCAAAAAGCAGTGGACCCAGCACTGATCCTTGCGGCACACCGCTGGTCACAGGCCTCCAGTCCAAAGAACAATCTTCCACCTCCACTTTCTTTCTTCTATCTTCTAGCCAATTTTGCATCCAAATTGCTAGCTCCTCCTGGATTCTGTGTGATCTAACCTTCCCACCTAGTCTATCATGCAGAATCTTGTCGAACATTTTGCTGAAGTCTATATGGCAATGTCCACTGCTCTGCCTTCATCAATCTTCTCTGTCATTGGCCAGAGGCTGGGAATTCTGACACAAGTGAATTGCCCCTACTGACTACCCAAAGTCTACTCGCCATTTACAAGGCTCACGCCAGGAATGTGAAGCAATTTTCTCCACTTGCCTGGATAAATGCAGCTCCAATAACATACAGGAAACTCAGCAGCATCCAGGGAAAAAAATAGCCTACTTGATTGACACCCTTCCATCAACTTAATCATTAATTCCCCCAACATCTGAAATACAGTTGCAGCAGTGTGTACCACCTAAAAGATATGCTGCAGTAACTCGGTCTGCTTTCACGTTACCTTCCAAACTGAAAAGTCCACCACCTTGAAAGATAAAACAGCAGATACAGGCAACACCGTCACCTGCAATGTTCCCTTTCAAATCTCACACAATCCACTTTTGGAGCTATATTGTCATTATTTCGCTACTGCTGGTTGAAAATCCAGGAACTCCCTTCCTCGTAGTACCTTTGGTTTATCTACATTCAAGGACCATTGTGGTTCAAGATGGCCGCTTACTAACATATTCATGAAGGCAATTAGCAATCAGCAACAAATGATGGCCCAGCCATTGACACTCACATCCAAGTGATTAAACATAGCAGTCAGAAGTAGCACTTATTTTGTTTTATAGACGTATGCAGAAATCAATTACATAATCAGAGATTGTCTATCCAACCTACAAACTGCAATAGGCACTAAGAATGATAAGACCATAAGATATAGGAACAGAATTAAGCCATTCAGCCCATCAACTTTTCTCTGCTATTCAATCATGGCTGATATGTTTCTCAACCCCATCCTCCTACTTTCTCCTGTAATCCTTGATCTCTTTACCAATCAAAAACTTACCTACCTTTGTCATAAATACGCTCAATGACTTTGCCTCCATAGCACTCTGCAGCAATGAGTTCCACAGATTAACCACCTCTGGCTGAAGAAATTCCTCATCTTAGCTGTAAAGGATTGTCCTTTCGCTTTGAAGCTGTGCCCTTGAGTTCTAGTAGCTGAAACATCTTCTCCACATCCACTCTATTCAGACCTCTCACTATTTTGTAAATTTCAATCAGATCCTCCCTCATTCTTCTAAGCTCCATTGAGCACAGGCCCAGAGTCTTCAACCACTCTTCTTATGATGAGTCCTTCATCCCTGGGATCATTCTTGTAAACCTTCTCTTGACCCCCTACAACACCAGCACATTCTTTCTTAGACACGGGACCTAAAACTGCTCACAATATTCCACGTTGTGGTCTGACCAGATGCTTATACAGCCTCAGCAGTACATCTCTGCTCTTGTATTCTAGCCCTCTTGAAATGAACAGTAACATTACACCTGTCTTCCTAACTGCCAACTGACCCTGCGTGTTAACTTTAAGAGAATCCTGAACTAGAACTCCCAAGTCCCTTTGAGCATCAGACTCTTTTCAAATTCAGTGCTCAGTGCTAAGCAATGCAGTCTCTCTTCATACGTCAGTCCTGCAATCCCAGGAATCAGTCTGGTAGACCTTTGTTGCAGCCCCTCCATACCTAGAATATCTATCCACAGATAAGGAGATCAAAACTGCACAAAATATTCCTATACAATTCACCCCGTGTGGTCTCACCAAAGCCCTGTACAATTGCAGTAAGGCATCTCAGCTCTTGTCCTCTCGTTTTGAAGGCCTTCATACCATTTGCCTTTTCACCACCTGCTGCACCCGCATGCTTACTTTCAGTGACATGCGTGTGCAAGGACACCTAGGTCTCATTGCAAATTCCCCTTTCCCAACCTATTGCCATTCAGATATCTTCATGGTCTTCTCAGACCTCTCTCAAATCTCTGCAATTTCCTCCAACCCCGTAATGCTCCGAGATATTCACACTCCTCTAACTCTGGCCTCCTGCTCATGCCTGATTCTAATTGCTTCATCACTGTTGGCTTAAGATGCCCAGGTACTAAACTCTCCTAAACGTCTCCACTTTTCTCTCTCTTCACTCTTATAAGATACTACCGAAACCCTAAAACAATTGGCCAACAGTCCTCCTTTCTTACTCTAGGGCTCAATGTCACAAAACATCATGTTTTTATTTGATACCTACCCCGACTGAAGCGGGGGCAGGGGGCCACGTCCCCTGGTGGCACTGCACCGCAGAAGGACCTCAGCTAGACTTGGTCCCATCTGAAAATGGGCCAATTCCCCTGGTGGGGAAATTTTTTGAATAGGGTCACCACAAGGCCTGCACCCTGTCCTTCGATGGGGAAAAAAAATCTGCATTCTGCTCCAAATGAATCTGGGTGACTTCCCTGGGGGGAAATCTCCACAGAAGGACCACAGCCTGCACTCACTCCTGTCCCAAAATGAGCCATTTCCCTGGTGGGAAATCTTTCAAATGATCTATAACTTACCAGTTGCTTCATGAAATCTTGTTAACTTCATAGACAACTAGCTGCAAAATGTATTAATACATGTTTCGGGTACCAGATAATGGATTGGTACTTATTTGATGAATTATATTCAGGCAGTAAGTGAGGTGTAAATAATACTTCAGAGAACAAAGAGCTATTGTGTAGTCGTTTACTGAGCTCTGTTGTTTCTTTACTCTACCACTGACCACAAAGCTTCACAGGAAGTTGGCATTGTTTTTGCATTTGTATCACTTCATGTGAATTTTACAAGTGAGCAAGAACCATAAGGCACCGCTTGCCAGAATATTAACACAAAGATAATTACAGGTGAGTTTTACAACATTAAGACTGATAATCAATATTTGCTACAGTGGAGAAGAAAGCAAACAAAACATTGGGATGTCTGCCCAGAGATAAGAAACAAATCCAAGAAGGTGATGTTGAAGTGCTAGTTGAATATTGCATTATGGGAAAGATGTAGCATTGTTGGAGGGAGTCCAAAGCAGAGCTATAAAACTGATTCTTAAACACTGTGGGCTGAATTCAGGGGAAAGATTGCCTATACTTGTTTGGTGAGGAAATCATGAGAATGGGAGGAGATTTGATAAAGAGAAGAAATTTTATGATGTCTGAGGTGTTGAGTTAAATTTTGAATCGTCTTTAGCAAAAAAAAATCCTCTCAGTTTGAAATCTATAATCACTGTCGTTGCTTTATGTGGTGAGTATTTCAGTCATACATACACACCACTAGATTCAATTCGCAGTCTCTGTTGAGTTGGTCGGTTACAACTGGTTCATCAATGGGATGCTATAATCAGCTCTAGTGCTAGAGAGTGAAAATATTAGGAACGTAGAAACATAGAAAATAGGTGTGAGAGTAGGCCATTCATCCCTTTGAGCCTGCACCACCATTCAATATGATGCAATTTCAGTATCCCATTCCTGCCCTGTCCCCATACCTCATGATCCCTTTAGCCACAAAGGCCAGGTCCAGCTCCCTTTTGAAGAAATCCAATGAACTTGCCCCAACAGCTTCCTGTGGGAGAGAATTCCACAGGTTCACAATTGAGCGAAGAAATTCTTCCTCATCTCAGTCCTGAATGGCTTACTCCTTGTTCTTAACTGTGACATCAGTTCTAAGCTTCCCCAACATCAGAAACATTGTTCCCATATCTAGCCTGATCAGTCCCATCAGGATTTTATATGTTTCTATGAGATTCCTCCTTATTCTTCTAAATTCCAGTGAGTACAAGCCCAGTCAATCCAGTCTTTTCTCATGTGTCAGTCCTGCCATCCTGGGAATCAGTCTGATGAACCTTCACTAGACTCCCTCAACAGCAATGTCTTTCCTCAGATGAGGAGAACAAAACTGCACATAATACTCAAGGTGTGGTCTCACCAAGGCCCTTTATAACTGCAAGACATCCTTACTCCGATACTCAAATCCCCTTGTTACGAATGCCAGCACGCCATTGGCTTTCCTCACCACCTGCTGCACCTGCATGCCAATTGTCAGTGATTAATCTACCATGACACCCAGGTCTTGTTGCACCTCCCCTTTTCCTAAACTGCCACCATTCAGATAACAATCTGCCACCAGAATAAATAACCTCATATTTATTCACATATTGCATTTGCCAAGTATTGGCTGACTCAGCCAGTCTGCCCAAGTCCCCTACAGCCTCTTAGCATCCTCCTCACAGCACACACTGCCAGCCAGCTTAGTGTCGTCTGCAAATTTGGAGATACTACATTGAATTTCTTCGTCCAAATGGTTAATGTATATTGTGAACAGCTGGGGTCCCAGCACTAAACCGTATCCTACTTATCACTGCCTGCCATTCTGAAAACGACCTGTTTATTCCAGCTCTGTTTCCTGTTTGCCAACCAGTTCTCCATCCATAGCAATACATTACCACTGATACCATGACCTTTAATTTTACAAACTAATCTCTTGTGTGGAACCCTATCAAAAGCTTTTTTGAGAATCCAGATACACAACATCTACTGGCTACATCCTCAAAAAATTCCACAAGATTTGTAAAGCATGATTTTCCTTCAGTGAATCCATGCTGACTTGGACCAATTCTGTCACCGCTTTCCAAATGCTCAGCTATTATATCCTTGATAATTGATTCAGCATTTCCCCCACAATCAACCTATAATTCCCCGATTTCTCTCTCACTCCTTTTTTTAAAAATTGGGGTTACATTAGCTACCCTCCAGTCCATTGGAATTTTTCCAGAGTCGATAGAATGCTGGAAAATGATTACCAATGTGTCCACTATTTCTGGGGCCATCTCCTTAAGTACTCTGGAATGCAGACCATCAGGCCCTGGGGACCTTTGGTTTTAATCCCATCAATACCATTTCCTGACTAATAAGGAATTCCTTCAGTTCCTCATGCATGCTTGACCATCTGTCCTCTAGCATTTCTGGAAGATTATTTGTGTCCTCCTTAGTGAGGAGAGATCCGAAGTATTTGTTCAACTGGTCTGCTGTCTCTTTGTTGTCCATAATGATTGTAACTGTAAGGATCTTCTCCAGTCTTCTTCTCTTAGCATATCTATAGAAGCTGTTGCAGTCAGTTTTCCCCACTTACTTTTGTATTCTATTTTCCCCTTCTGAATTAAAACCTATGTACTCCTCTGCTGAATTTTAAAGTTCTCCCAGTCCTCAGGTTTGCTGCTTTTTCTGGGCAATTTGTGTGTCCTCTTTGGCTTTAATACTATCCCTGATTTCCCTTGCTAACCACAGTTGAGCTACCTTCCCTCTTTTACTCTTACGCTAGACAGGGATGTACAATTGTTGAAGTTCATCCAAGGATATCCCTCCTGATCACTATTCCGTAAATTGTACTGGAAACCACATGGATGTGAACGTCCAGTTAGGAAGGGATCAGACTTATTTGTGAAGTTCCTGTAGTTGTATATCCAATCAAATCTCTGGCAACAGGATGTGACTGCTGCCGTGGCACAGCACTGATGTCAACTGGTATTTAGGGATGAACCTCAGTTGTTCATTCTGGACAAGCTGTAGGTTGTAGTACTGTTTGCTGTTGAGAGCTTGCCACTGGAAGGGATATCAAATTGAAGTATCCGCAGTTTCCTGAAGCCTCCACCTGAACAAACCAGTTGATGCCAGACCTTATACCTGACTAAGGATTCCGAGCTCCCCAGTGCCAGCCTCTTCCTGCCAATGGTCCCAAGGCGCTAAAGGGCCAGGATTAGTCTTTCAGAAATGAGCAATTCCCAGGCAAGCATCTCAGCAAGTTCCAGAAAAAGAAGGAAAAATACAATTATCTTAACCGTAAGATAAAATCAGTATTTGAGCAAGAAAAATACTGAATTGGCGCACTATGTTTCAGATGCTGAGGTGAATTATCAATTTTAATAAATACCTTCAGAATATATTTTTCAAAATGTGTCAGTTATTCATATTTTCATACAGCTCAAGGACTATTCTGGAAACTGCTGATTTTCTGTAACAAAAAACCCTTGACGTTTGTAGAAATCATGGTACTAATTTTTTGCTGCAATAATTCAGTCTTTTCATTACATGCTCTTTTAATGATTGCCATTCAATCTGTTATGTAATAACTATATAACCCTGAAAACAATGGAATTTACAGTAATGCTAAAGCTGTGATCAACTTCCTGCTTGAAGAAAACAGAAAACTATAACCCTGTAATTGACAACCTTCCAATAGCCTTAAGACAAGTAGTTACCGTTTGAAATGTAGATGTTTTAAGCAAGGAGGACTGCACTTGGTGAATAAAACAATTGTGACAGCTATAAAGACAGTCAGTAGGTTTAACAGATAAGAGAGATTCTTCTGGGCGATTGTTGGTCAGCCCTACAGTGTGCAATTTCTGTCTGCATGCATTCTAATATTAAATTAGGTTTTCAATAGGAACGGGATTGCTATTGGTATATTCAGCCAAATCGCCAAATCAGCACCTGAAATTCTAAAGCCCCATTCGCAAAGACTGGCCTGTGTAAATGGCAGTTTCTCACGACATGATGCTATAGTAACCAAGCATTAATAGGAGTCATGTGGTTCAACAATCCGAGGCGGTGAATGAAAAGAAATTGTACTTACTTGCTTTCATGGTCAGGTGTTGTTCAGATGGGGTTTTTTTTTGAGCTTCATGTATCCCTGTATTAAGGAAAAAGAGATGAATACAGTAGATATGCATTGGAAATGTGCTCAATGACTAAATTCATAGCCCACTTGCGTGTTCAGCCAGCACAAGGGAGGGAATGCCTACATTCAATCTCCAGTTTGTGCTCTTTTCGGTCAGAATATCAATGAATACTGCAACAATGTGGTTTAGGTTATGAATAGCCAATGAGAAGTTGTGTTTTCCACTGACTGAAAGGAACAAGAATATCCTGAGTCTCCCAATGATGAATTACCATTTGATATTCCCCCAGTTGCTCATAGGTGACTAGTCCCTTGGTCCAGTTTAGCTGGGAGAAAAATAGGTGAAAACATTAGTCAGGAACATGACTATAAATGGAAATGAAGGTAAGGAGGGGGCTAATTAGTAAGAAAACAATGAACTGAATTCACAATGATCTTCAGAAAATAACACTTTTTTTTTGACTCACCAAAATAAATTCCCAGAATAATGGCAGCTATGATAAGACACAAGGACATTACAGCAAGGGATATCTTCAAGTGAAGTGTGTTTCTGAATTCTGTCTTCGCCTCTGTTATTGGCAGTTTGTCCAACTCTTTAGTGGGTTCCATGTTTTGCTCCGATAGTACCAATTAACAATTATCCTGTAAAATAAATCACCTTCTATTAAAGGACAGCTCAGGATTTTTTTGAGGTTTGACAAATTAGAAAAATTGATCATTATGTTCAAATGTCCAGATCCAAGGGGTGCAAGGTGAAAATAGGGTTGGTAGTGACGAGAAGAGACAGAACACTTTAACCCTAAAGCTAAGAAGACTGTTGGATAAATTACTGGATATGGACATAAAGGTACACAGTATTAAAAAGACTAAGACGCATTTAGATATATTTCAAGGTTGAAAGGGTTCATGGATATGTGTAAGAGTACACATAATCTGTCAAAAAGTGACCAGTCAAGTTTTATATTTTCTTTTGCTTTTTTTCATGAGTTTAATTTTTTTGTGCATTTTTTCTCTTGGTCTCCTGAATGGGCTGGCTCTCACTGGGACACAATCCCTGGGATTTGATTCCCCGCTGAGTACATTTTTCTGGGATTCTAATGGGCACTGAACTGAGATGTTTGTAAGGTAGGCACACAGATCGCACTTTAAACATAGTCTGATGCAAATGGAAACCTTACCTACTGTGACAAGCTACACTAAAAAACAATGCAGGTCACAGAGGCAGGCATTCTGTAAGTCAGTGCTAGAGCTGGTGAGTGTGCACTGAGAAAGCAAGACAAAGGCCATAAGATACACCTTGTGCAGATGCATGAAATATGTGCGACTTGGCAGAAGAATCCAATACCTAGGAGTCCTTGAGTGCCAGAGTAAAAGGATGAAGGGCTGAAGTGGTGTGAGAGTTAGCCTGGAAGCAGGTTTGACGTAGTGAGGCTGGAATTTGGTGATGCTGATCTGCACGGAGGAAGGGTCCAGGAGGATTTCGACCATGGAGGATTCAGGGAGGTTGTTGTGAAGAAGCAGTTGCATGATGACTGGGACAAGCATCTGCAGCAGCGAGCAACTTTGCTTCTAAGCTGCTGCAAGGTTCTGTGCAGCATAATCAGCATCAGGATTCTGAATGTAGCACTGACTTCTGGGTCTAGAAGTTGTTACCATGCATGGACCTCAGAGACCGAGGGAACTGAAAAGAAGATGCAAAGGAACATTGGTGGCCTGGTCACCACTCTGATTGATGTCAGGAAATTGCGCCCTGTAGTTTCTCAGGGGAGGAAATGACAATTGGTAGTTGTATGTAAATATGGAGAACTTGGCCTTAATGAGATGCAAATGCAGGATAATAAGTTAACCAGTGCTCAATGGTGAGATTTGCAAGTTGCTTTTTAAGTTGCCATTTGAGGGGAAAGAAATTCTCAATATTGAGTTTCTGATGTTTACATTTTTTTTTTCTGTATTTCCCACCTTTTCCTATATAATTCACGCTCCACAAGGGAGGGGAAAATTTTGCCCTCCATATCGTTTCAAAGGTTGACAGAGCATATCCTCAATCCTTGAGAAAGATCAGAACAATAAATGGTCAATGTCATTCAGATCAAGAAACTTCAACTGTCCTCAATATGCCTCTTTATTTCTTAATCAGAGGCTGGTCAGTGAACTATGCTGTCACTAGTAATTATGGAGGATCTGTCATCTTTTTGACCCATCCCATGTTGTTGGTTGTATCAATTCCCTGGACTTCTGCCAGAATTAAACTGATCTGGTAAAGAACAACAAACCAGTGTTAAATACAAGATGCTAAAGTGGGAACAAACCCAAAATAGTAAAGGTAGAGTTTTTCCTCTCTATGGTAGAGCTTAGTCAGGGTGTATGTGGACCAGCCTGATCCTGTAATGGCACATGTAGTAAAGCAATTCATGTAGTTTATTGCCAGAAATTGATCTTTGCTGCATTTTATGTAATGTCAAATTTCAATTATTATGTACCTTTACACAATTTATGAATAAAAGTATGTTTTTGAGAAAAAAATAGGATGGACAAGAGGATGCAATAGACTCTAGTTCTGAATTAGGAGTATCTGGGATCAAAGACTGTTTGCTAGAATCTATTTAAGGAACATATTCCCCACGAGAGAGTAATCTCCTCCTGCCCTGTAACTCTCTCAAGTCTCTGCACTCTCCAGTTCTGTCCCCTTGCACATCCCAGTTTTCCGTTTTCCTTATTCCACCATGTAAAGGCCATCCCTTCAGATATCTAAATTCCCCCCCACTAAAGTTTTGTTGTCACTTTACCTCTTCTTCCTTGAGGATTCTCCTTATAACCTACCTCATTGACCAAATCTTGTCCTAGTAGCTATTATTGCAGCAAATTTTACTTAATATTGTTCCAGGACACTTTATTACATGGGTGCTTTGTATAATTACAAGTTGCTGCTGTTCTTCCCATAAAGAGAACTTCCTGGCAATCCCAAAATGAAACATGAAGAGTTTTTTGAAGTCAAGGAAAAGAATGAGCAATAGAAGTCTGTAAACTTCATTAATTTTACAGCAGTGATAGTGCAGGGAGAAGGAAGAGTTATGAGGGCAGAAGGTTTAAAGTGTTAGGCAATCAACTAAGTAAAGCTGAGAGAACCACTGGTTAGGTGCATCAACAATGGAGGGAGAAGTTGGCCCCTGGAGGTGCCTCAGGTGATAGGTTTTGTTTTGTATCCTGTGAAAGAGAGGAGCAGGGGTTAAGGCTTAAGATTGTTTTGAGACTTGGAGATAAGAGTTTGTTGAGCAGCAAAACATTATGGAATGTTATGGAATGAAAGAAGATACTGAGGCAGCTGTAAAGACAAAGGAGACATAGGTGTTCCACAAGAGATCAGTGAGATAGTGAGGGCAGGAATGTGGACAGGAGAAGGATTAAGGGCATAGCCAAAGGTACAAATTACTCTCCTCTGCCAAAGTGGAATTGATCAGACATCATCGGCTATAAACCTTCCCTTCATTCCCTGTGAGGAAGGTTCTTCTCCACATACTGATGGTTTTTACTGCTCACGTCCAAGCGCCTGAAGGTAAAGGCACTGGTGAACACCAAGCTGGGTTGTGTGCCCTCTGATATCTGCCCAACTAATTATTCCTCATGTTTAACACCAGGTAGCAAACACCGAATTGTCCGCTAATGTTAGGACATTGAGACGTAGGCATCTAAGACAAAATTTTGGAAGTGCCAGCAGGAAGGCCTCTCCAATCAGAATCATTTGGGGAGGTATGGGCTGCCTTGGCTCCCCACAGCTTCCTCTTTCCCATAAACTGCTACAGGAAGGCTGCTTCCAGGGACTAGTCAGCCTCACCATGCTGTGGGAGCCCAGACCATATAAATTACCCTGAACTGGGTGATTGACTATATGCCTCAGTACAGTGGAGAGCTGATCCAGGTCCATGTCCCTGATCCCACTATTCTAAAACTCTCTTCTGCAACTACTCCCATTAGCCCAGGATCAGTAAAATTCAACACTTAATCTCCAACTATTTCATTATGGAAAGTCCACAGCTGAGCCATCAAGTCCTCACCCAACTTCATCAAATGTGTATTTTGGATCAGGGTTAGGGAAGAGTGATCAGGAACAGACAGTCTGCAAGATACCCCCCTTTCCTACCTCATTGGCAATGCTTCTACTGTACTGACAGTGATCCCTCTCTACCCCCTTTAGTTCTTGTAAACTACTGGTCCAATTCCAAGATAACAAGGCGTGGGGCTGGATGAACACAGCAGGCCAAGCAGCATCATAGGAGCAGGAAAACTTGACGTTTTGGGCCTAGACCCTTCATCAGAAATGGGGGAGGGGAAGAGGGTTCTGAAATAAATAGGGAGAGGGGGGGAGGCGGATAGAGGATGGATAGAGGAGAGGATCGGTGGAGAGGAGGCAGACAAGTCGAAGAGGCGGGGATGGAGCCAGTAAAGGTGAGTGTCGGTGGTGGGGGGTAGGGAGGAGATAGGTCAGTCCAGGGAGGACGGACAGGTCAAGGGGGCAGGATGATGTTAGTAGATAGGAGATGGGGGTGGGGCTTGAGGTGGGAGGAGGGGATAGGTGAGAGGAAAAACAGGTTAGGGAGGTGGAGATGAGCTGGGCTGGTTTTGGGATGCGGTTGGGGGAGGGGAGATTTTCTTTTTCCTTTCAAAAGTCCTGGCATGCATTATGGGCTTACAAATCTGTGCCCAATTCTCCTGAAACATTCTTGTTTGAATATTCCGAGTTAAATCGCCAAGCCTCTTGCAGCACAGAAATGGCCACAGCCAAAGCTCCAAAACAGTTTTCTCTCAGCTGCATCAGAGAGATTGATTCAGCAATTCTTTTTGCAAAGCTGTTGTCCCATCAGACAAAAAAGAGGTAAAGTTCAATCCACAGCAAATTGTTCTCCTGTTTACATACATCCCTGTAATTTGCTGCTAACAGCAAAGATTCTCATCATTACACCCTCCAGTGAATCGGCTGAGAGCATTATTTGGTGCTACAGATATCACAATACCCTCACAGTCCAGGGTAATTTCTGGCATTTTTTAAAAAATTGCTCTGATTGTAAGGAATGATGATTTAATTGGAGATGAGGTTTTTTATTATTATAATGGCTGGGTGTGAGTGGGAGGCAGGGCTGAGATACCATCGCTGAACTACTCAAGCTTTATCTTCTGTTTATGGTTCACTTATGTCAAATTATACTGACAGAAATTCCAAAGGACTTGAAATTCATTCTTGTTTCTGAGGGTCAAGTAATCATGCATTCGGTTGCAAGTATTTTGTTCTCAAGATCACATCTTGGCTATTAGCGGCTTCAGTAGCTGAAACAGGTCGATCCAAGTGCATTTAGGAATGATTTAAAGATCTACGTTTACAGTGTGAAATAAAATCATCAATTGCTTACTTGGTACTTGTTGTAGAATATTCTTGTCTTGCTCTGTTTATACCACTCCATGACTAAAGAATGCATATAAACATGACTTACACTTAGGCAAAAATGAGGTAAACAGAGCTAGATGTTAATATTCTACATTGGGTGCGCGTGAACAGTTTATAAGTTTCAGAGATAGTAGGAACTGCAGATGCTGGAGAATCTGAAATAACAAGGTGTAGAGCTGGATGAACACAGCAGGCTAAGCAGCATCAGAGGAGCAGGAAGGCTGACGTTTCAGGCCTAGACCCTTCTTCAGAAATATTTAAGTTTATTTCACAAAAGGGAGATGTTTAACATCACACAAATGCACTTGGGTTGGCTTTCCTCTTTCTGCAACTGAAGCTGTGAATATCCAAGCTGTGATCTCTGGAACAAAACACTTGTAACCTGCAATACGGTTACTTAGACCATAAGATACTGGAATAGAATTAGGTCATTCCACCCATTGAGTCTGCACTGCCATTTGATCATGCCTCAAATGTTCCTCAATTTCATTCTCCTGTCTTCTCTCTTGATCTCCTCACTAATGAAGAACTTGGAGCCTCATTTTATAAGAAAGATGTTAATGATGGTAATCTTCAGCATCAAAGGCTTGAAAAATATTTAATGGGGCAGAAAGTCTAAGTCAGTGTGAAATCCTCAATATCAATGGGATTGTGAACCCCATTGCTAATGATCCCAAATGAAATCATACTGGTCCCTAGTGTAGGTTCCTGGGATCTACATTGCATCACTTTGGGTAGTACACCCTGTGGCTTGTAGATCACGGTCAGTGTAATGTCAATTTTATAATGTGTAATGCTCCTCTTATTGATCTAACATTAGACAAAGATGCAGACACACTGAGCTCTCATATAGTCGAGTGCTTATATAATTCTCTTGCTAAATGCATTTTGCATTCTTAGGCACTATACAATGTAAACAGAGCATGACAGGGATATTCTATATCAGGTGCAAGTGAACAGTTGATATATTTATTCCACGTTGAAAGGATAATATTAAATCTTGCAATTGTTTAAAAAAATTAAGTTTATTATTGATTGATATCTTATTTGGATGATCGTAGACCACTCACTGACAAAGCCAAAAAAAGTTTCTGATTTTAACGTTTAGTCAGAAAGAAACTAAAATTGGAGGAACATAAAAGGAAACGGAATAACCCAAAATGAGGTGGCAGTTGTTGTCAAGCCAGCTTTTCCATGTTACAAGGACAGTTAAACTTTTATTTTCATTGCAACATGATACTAATTTTCAAGATTCTCTCATTCTCTACAATCTTAGGCATCACAAATTTCCTTCCCCAATTCTTGTTTTGTCCCTCCTTTCCCACCTTCTTCCCCTCTCACCTTATCACCCTCTTTCCCTTCTCTCCACCATTCTCTCTTCCATACTGAATACACAATCTGGTAAAGTTAAAACTCGATCTTAAACAAACTGTAGTCCAAATGAACTGCCACACCATCTGGATGCAATTATAGTTTGCCGGGATTTCCAACACTTTACACTTGATTTCTTACCGTTTTACTTCCTCAGTCGTCTCCCCCATACTGAACATTATACGTAGATATTCACTTTTGATGACCCATCCAGAGACACATTAAAATGACTTTTCATTTGCAAAAATATAAAGTAACTGTTTTTTCAACTTGATCTTGGCACTTTGGAAGTGGACAATTGGCAAGGATACACAGAGTAATATATATCCCAATCAATTAACTTATTGAGTTAAAAATTTAGAAACAATGTAAGTTCTAGTATTCAAACCTGTTCCGTAGGTATCAGCTGCAACAGAAGCTTCAGAAACAGGAGCCAGAATGCGAAGTTGATAAAACTGCAGTGACACCCAACTAATTAATTCACTAACTCTAGCTTAACCGTCTAACACTGAGCTATAACTTTGTTATTTGCTCACTAACATACATATTCATTAAGTCACGGACCTGAGCTCATTCCAAACTGCCCAGACTTTAGCATCAGGAATTATTTTTTAAACCTCGTGGGGGTGGAGCTGAGAGATCACTAAGTTTCTGTCAGGTGTCACGGAAACAGTTAATCTTTGTTCAAACGAATAAACAAGAGGAAACCCGCACACCTGCTCTGAATCAGTTCATATTAAGGACAGCGAAAAGTAAAAATGATTGCTATTGCCCAAGGAATGAATGTGTATTTTACCTTCACCTTTTCTCTGGAGGGGTGAACTGCCTTATGCTTACAATCTGATTCTTTGATAAAATGTGCAGATATATGATATCTGAAGGTAGCCCCTTTAGGGCACTGATGGAGTAGGGGTGTGAGTATGGGAGATTGTGGGGTTTGGGGGGAAAGGGAGCTCCAGGCAGATCCACTGTAATTACTCCCCATTCATGGTGGGCTGACAAATTCTAAGTTAGGGAACAGGTGGGTTTTTTTTTCTGATCCATCCTTTTATGGCAACAGTTTGATGGCTTCGTCGGTGGGCTATCCTAGTATTTACCTGCTTTGCCCTGCTCACTCATGTTTTGTCTCTTGTCTTCAGTTCTGGGCTTTATAAGGGGCCCACAAAGGAGAAGTCAAATGGCATCCAATTTCAGAGGAGAAATTGCTGATGAAGAGGACAGAGGGCACAGCAACCAGGAAAGTCAAACAGCTCAGAGAAGGTTCAAGACTATACCCCTCAGAATGGTTGTCTGCTGTGTACAGTTGGCTTCTCCATGCGCTGCACCCTCTCCAAATATTTCAGTTAGGTAATGGTCAAAGGACAGTCGTGAATTGTGGCGTGCAATCACAGAGCAGTAAGTGGGAATCTGTCTCTTGCAGTTCTGCCACTCTGAGCGGTGGTTTCCACCCTCTGGCATGAAAATTGTCACTTTCACCTCCCTTTGGGCTCTTTTCATCAAGACACAGAATGTTGTAATGTATATGACATAAGAACATTAGACTATAAGCCATGTGGCTCCTTGAGCCAACTCTGACATTCTCAGTAAGATCATGATTGATCTTTGACATAGGTACAGGAAGAGGCCATTTAGCTCATCCAGCCTGTCCCTCTATTGGGTGGGATTCATTGCTGATTTACACCTAACTTCATACACCAGCCTTTACACAATTAACCTTCATAGGTTTGGCAAACAGAAATTCTATAATTCTCAGTATTAAATTTGACAATTGATCTAACATCAATTATCATTTGCGCAGGAGTTCTAAACTTTTACCATTGTTTGTTTCTTAATTTCACACCTGAAAGGCCTTGCTTACCATTAACTATGCCCACTAGTATTAGACTTCTCAACCAGCAGAAATAGTTTATTTTTACCTATCTTATCTATTCTCCTTAATATCTGTAAACATTAGACACATCATCCGTTAATACTCTGAATTCCAGAGAATACAAAAATGGTTTGTTCAATCTGTTCACATTGCAACACCCTTAGAGCTTGGTTATCATTCTAGTAAATCTATGCTGCACTCCCTCCACAGTTAATACACCATTCATAAGGTGTGGTGCCCAGAATTGCTTGAGGTTCTTCCAATGTGGTCTAACCAAGGCTTTGTATTGCTGAAGCATGATTGCTATCTCCACAAGGTTTAAAGGTCAGCATTCCATTAGCCTCTTTGATTATTTACCGTAACTATTATAGCTATCTTAATGATCTATACACCTGGACCTCCAAGCATCTTTGTATTTCCACTGTTTCTAACTTTCCACTATTTAGTAAGTATCCGGTTCTATCCTTTTTATGTCCAAAGTGGAGGTCCCCACAACTATTTATGTTAAAATCCATTTGCCACATTTCCTCATTCATGTTAATTTGTTGAAATTTTATGCTTCCATCTATATTGCTTACAAGAAATGAAAACAGAAATTGCTGGAAAAGCTGGTCTGGCAGCATCTGTGGAGGGGAATCAGAGTTAACGTTTCGAGTCCTGTGATGTTCTTTAGAATGGTACAGAGTTTGAGACATTGGCAGTTTGAATTTGTGGCTTTCTATTTCATCATTTCAGTTGTGAACAAATAGAATTAATCACTGAAACCCCAAAATAGATCCTCACGAGACACAACTAATCATATCCTGCCATTAGAGTATCTGTTCATGATTTCTGTCTCCTTCCATTCGGTCAATTCCAATCCAGGTATGTAACTTGCCTTCAATTAGCCTAGCTTCAACTTTAACTTACCATCTCTAATGAGAGTCTTTATTGAAGGCCTTCTGGAAGTCAATATAAAGAGTAGTTGTGCACTACTTTGGTCATCTGGAAGCATTATCAGGAAAGATGGACGAAAAGGCAATAAAATAGTTGATAGAAATATGCTTCACAGGATAATCCAACAGATGGCTTTAAGGAGGACTCTTTAAGGACAATTGGGGGGTCAACAGCTGAAGAGATTTAGAGAGGAAATTCTAGAAATTACAGTCAATAGCGTTGAAACACTGCTTCAGTGTATAGGGCTGGCGAATACACTGGGTGGGGGAGTCTGGGATTGGAATCACAAAGAATTTGTAGGAACTGTAGTTTTTCACATGGCTTACATGACATCCAGTAGTCAACAAGCAAAAGCGAAATATTCGGAAGATAAAAGGCATTGCCTCTGTTTCCTAGCCACTGACTCCATCACTCTCCCTGGCAACTGTGTGAGGCTCGATCACATTATTTGCAACTTTGGTCTTGTATTTGGCTCTAAGATGAACCTCCGACCACATATCTGTACCATTGCCACAACTGTGATTCTATGTCTATGTTACCTCTAAACTTAACTATTCCTGGCCAGCTTCCCCACCTTTCACACCATCAATTCATCCAAAATTCTACTGCCTGTATCTAAATTTGCACCATGTCCTATTCAATATCACCAGCACACTTGCAAACCTATGTTGAGAAAAGGACAAGGTTCTGATGAGAGAATATAAGAAATTAGGCAGGAGGTTAAAGAGTAGGTCCTCGAGGGTGGTAATATCTGGATTACTCCCAATGCTACAAGCTAGTGAGGATAGGAACAGGAGGATAGAGGAGATGAATATGTGGCTGAGGAGCTGGTGCAGGGGGCAAGAATTCACATTTTTGTATCATTGGAATCTCTTCTGGGGTAGAAGTGATCTGTATAAGAAGGATGGGTTGCACCTGTATTGGAAGGGGCCCAATATCCTGGCAGGGTGATTTGCTAGTGCTACTCGGGAGGCCTTAAACTGGTAAGGAGGGGTTGGGGTGGACCCAGAGACACAGTGAGAAAAGAGATCATTCTGAGGCAAGTACGGTTGAGAAGAGGAGTAAGTCAAACTGTCAAGGCAGGCAAGAGCAAGGCAGAATTGATAAATTAAACTGCGATTATTTCAATGCATGGGGCCTGACAGGTAAGGCAGATGAACTCAGGGCATGGTCGGGAACATGGGACTCTGATATCACATTGATTACAGAAATGTGGCTCAGGGATAGACCAGACTGGCAGCTTCATGTTCCAGGGTATAGGTTCTATAGGAACAATAGAAACTGGGCAAGAGAGGAGAGGGAGCAGCATTTTTGGTTAGGGATAACATTATGGCTGTACTTAGGGCAGATATTCCTGGGAGTGAAGTTGGTTGGGTGGAACTGAGAAATAAGAAAGGGGTGGTCACCTAATTGGGATTGTACTATAGACCTCCCAATAGTAAGCAGGAAATTGAGAAGCAAATTTGTAAGGAGATCTCCGGTACATGTAAGAATAATAAGGTGGTTATGGTTGGGGATTTTAACTCTCCAAACAAAGGCTGGAACTGTCATAGTGTTAAGGGCTTGGATGAAGAGAAATTTATTAAGTGTGTACAATTTCTTATTCAATTTGTGGATGTACCTACTAGAGAAGGAATAAAACTTGACCTTCTGTTGGGAAATAAGGCAGGGCAGGTGACTGAGATGTCAGTGGGGGAGCACTTTGGGGCCAGTGACCATAACTCTGTTAGTTTTAAAATAGTTATGGAAAAGGATAGACTGGATCTAAAGTTAATGCTCTAAATTGGAGGAAGGCCAATTTTGACAGTATTAGGCAAGAACTTTAAAAAGTTGTTTCGGGGAGGCTATTCACAGGTAAAGGGATGGCTGGAAAGTGGGAAGCTTTTAAACATGAGATAATGAGAATCCAGAGACAGTATGTTCCTGTTAGCGTAAAGATGAAACCTGGTAGGTGTAGGGAGTGCTCAATGACTACAGAAATTGATGTTGTGGTCAAGAAAAAAAAAAAGGAGGCATATGGCAGGTACAGACCGCTGGGATCGAGTGTATCACTAGAGGAGTACAAGAGCAGTACAAGTATACTCGAGAGAAATTAAGGGGACAAAAAGGGGACATGAGATAGTTTTGGAAATTAGGATTAAGGAGAATCCAAACAGATTCTACAAGTACATTAAAGACAAAAGAGTAACCAGGGAGATCAACAAGACTGTCTATATGTGGAATCACAGGAGATGGGTAAGATAATAAGCAAGTAATTTGGAGCAGTTTTTACAATGGAGAAGGATATGGAAGCTAGAGAACTTGGGGAAATAAATAACTATGTCTTGAAAAGAGTCCATATTACAGAAGAGGAGGTGCTGTAGGTCTTAAACTGCATAAAGATAGGAAGCTAGGGAGAGATTGCTGGGCTCCTTGCTGAGATATTTGTATCATTGTTAGCCATAGCTGAGGTGCGAGAAGAGTGCAAGGTAGCTAACATTGTGCGTTTTTTTAAGAAAGGCTGTAAGGAAAAGCCAGGAAACTATAGGCTGGTGAGCCTGACATCAGTGGTTGGTAAGTTGTTGGAGGGGGTTCTGAGGGACAGGATTTACCTGTTTTTGGAAAGGCAAGGACTGATTACAGATAGTCAACATGACTTTGTTTGTGGGAAATGCTGGCAAATGAGGTTTTTAAAGAATGGCAAAGAAGATTGATGAAGGTAGAATGGTAGATGTTGTCTATATGGACTTCAGGTTTTCGACAAGGTTCCACATGGGAGATTGGTTAGTAATGTCAGATCACATGGAATAAAGGGAGCACTAGCCATTTGGATACAAAATTGGCTTGAATGAAGGAGAGAGGGGAGTGGTGAAGGGTTGCTTTTCAGACAAGAGGCCTGTGACCAGCAGTGTACCGCAAGGATCAGTGCTGAGTCCCCTGCTTTTTAAGACCATAAGACATAGGAGTGGAAGTAAGGCCATTCGGCCCATTGTGTCCACTCCTCCATTTAATCATGGCTGATGGGCATTTCAACTCCGCTTACCCGCACTCTCCCCATAGCCCTTGATTCCTTGCGGGATCAAGAATTTATCAATCTCTGCCTTGAAGACATTCAATGTCCCTGCCTCCACTGCACTCCGTGGCAATGAATTCCACAAGCCCACCACTCTCTGGCTGAAGAAATGTCTCCTCATTTCCGTTCTAAATTGACCCCCTCTAATTCTAAGGCTGTGCCCACGGGTCCTAGTATCCCCACCTAACGGAAACAACTTCCCAGCGTCCACCCTTTCTAAGCCATGCATTATCTTGTAAGTTTCTATTAGATCTCCCCTCAACCTTCTAAACTCTAATGAATACAATCCCAGGATCCTCAGCCGTTCATCGTATGTTAGGCCTACCATTCCAGGGATCATCCGTGTGAATCTCCGTTGGACACGCTCCAGTGCCAGTATGTCCTTCCTGAGGTGTGGGGCCCAAAATTGGACACAGTATTCTAAATGGGGCCTAACTAGAGCTTTATAAAGTCTCAGAAGCACATCACTGCTTTTATATTCCAACCCTCTTGAGATAAATGACAACATTCCATTTGCTTTTTTAATCACAGGCTCAACCTGCAAGTTAACCTTTAGAGAATCCTGGACTAGCACTCCCAGATCCCTTTGTACTTCGGCTTTATGAATTTTCTCACTGTTCAGAAAATAGTCCATGCCTGTATTCTTTTTTTCCCAAGGTGCAAGACCTCACATTTGCTCACGTTGAATTTCAGCAGCCATTTCCTGGACCACTCTCCTAAACTGTCTAAATCATTCTGCAGCCTCCCCACCTCCTCTGTACTACCTGCCTGTCCACCTAACTTCGTATCATCGGCAAACTTCGCCAGAATGCCCCCAGTTCCTTCATCCAGATCATTAATATATAAGGTGAACAGCTGCGGCCCCAACACTGAACCCTGCGGGACACCACTTGTCACCGGTTGCCATTCCAAAAAAGAGCCTTTTATCCCAACTCCCTGCCTTCTGTCAGACAGCCAATCCTCAATCCATGCCAGTAACTTACCTCAAATACCATGGGCCCTCACCTTACTCAGCAGCCTCCCGTGAGGCACCTTATCAAAGGCCTTTTGGAAGTCTAGATAAATAACATCCACTGGGTTTCCCTGGTCTAACCTACTTGTTACCTCCTCAAAGAATTGTAACAGGTTTGTCAGACACGATCTTCCCTTACTAAATCCATGCTGACTTGTTCTAATCCGACCCTGCACTTCCAAGAATTTAGAAATCTCATCCTTAACGATAGATTCTAGAATTTTACCAACAACCGAGGTTAGGCTAATCGGCCTATAATTTTCCATCTTTTGTCTTGATCCTTTCTTAAACAAGGGGGTTACAACAGCGATTTTCCAATCTTTTGGGACTTCCCCTGACTCCAGTGACTTTTGAAAGATCACAACCAACGCCTCCGCTATTTCCTCAGCCACTTCCCTCAGAACTCTAGGATGCAGCCCATCGGGGCCAGAAGATTTATCAATTTTTAGACCTTTTAGCTTTTCTAGCACTTTCTCTTTTGTAATGCCTACCATACTCAACTCTACCCCCTGACTCTCCTTAATTGTTGGGATATTACTCATGTCTTCCACTGTGAAGACTGAATTTTGTCACTGATACAAATGATTTGGATGTGAATAAAGGAGGTATGATTAGTAAGTTTGCAGATGATATCAAAATTGGTGGTGTAGTCATTAGTGAAGAAGGTTATCTCAGAGTATAACAGAATCTTGATCAGATGGGCCAATGGGCCAAGGATTGGCATGTGGAGTTTAATTTAAATACATGTGAGGTGTTGTATTTTGGTAAAGGCAAATTAGGGCAGGACTTATACACTTAATGGTAACGTCCTGGGGAGTGTTGCCAGACAAAGAGACCTTGGGGTACACGTACATAGTTCCTTGAATGTGAAATTTGAAAGGGTTCAGAAAAGATTTACAAGGATGTTGCTGGGTTGGAGGTTTCGAGCTATAGGGAGAGGCTAAGTAGGCTGAGGGATGATCTTATAAAGGTTTATAAAATCAGGAAGGGCACGAATAGGGTCAATAGCCAAGGTCTTTTTCACAGGATAGGGGAGTCCAAAACTAGAGGTCATAGGTTTGAGGGGAGTGGGAAAAGATTTAAAAGGGATCTGAGGGGCTACATTTTCATGCACAGGTATGAGCTGCCAGAGGACGCAGTGGAAGCTGGTACAATTACAGCATTTAAAAGGCATCTGAATGGGTACGTGAATAGGAAGGGTTTGGAGGGATATTGGCCAAATGCTGGCAAATGAGACTACGTTAGTTTAGGATATCTGGTTAGCATGGACGAGTTGGACCAAAAGGGCCTTGATTTTAAATCCCACTGGCCTCAACTTTCAGTATGTCTATAGCCTCTATAACCTTAGAAGATTACTGGGCTTCTCCAATTTTGGTGTCTTATGCATCACTGATCTTACTCATCACATGTCTGGTGGCCATATTTTCCACTACCTGTGTGCTCAGCATTTCAATTCCCTTCTCAAATCTCTCTACTTATCTCCTCCTTTATCCATTCCTTAAAACCTACCTGTTTGACCAAGTTTGTGAACATTGAGCCACACAGGATTTATTAGGACTAATGTTAAATTATGCTTAGTAACAAGCCTGTGAAGAGCCTTCACAATTTTACTCCCTTGAAAGCTGTTGTTGTTGTAGGGGGCCAGAGGACATTACATATATATGAGGGGTAAGCAGAGCTAAGTTTTGCATGAGCAGGCACTTATAAAAGGTGAAAGCCAGGAGGGAGTATGCTGGAACAGTAAAGTCTAGAGGTGACAGTGGAATGGCAGCAGAAGGGCTGAGGGAGAATTGGGGTAAATGAGCTTACAGAAGTGGACGTTGGTGACCTTTAAATTAGAAGGGGATGGGGTTAGAAGTTTCAGATTGGAGTCATGTAGGTTGAGAAGACTTTTGTTGAGTTTGATACAATGGCATTGGAGGGACATGGTGATAAACTGGACAAGAACTAATATTCATTTAGTTTTCAGTCAGATAGATCAGAATTTCTAAACTGGAAATCAAGAAGTGATTATATGTGCCTCATGATGGAAAGCAAATGGTTATCAACTATAATAAAGCATTGGGATCTCAGTTGATGGTAATGTTGGACAAGTTCAATCTCATTCTGGGATCAAATGGATTGTCCAAACGTTTTATTTTTACAATTAATTCAAATGATAAAAATGCCACAGTCCTGCTGTCCAATAGAGAATGGGGGAGGTGACTAGTGGTGAGTTTAACCTGAGGGTCACCAGAAGGTAGGATTTTATGGTGGCCTCAGCTGGTGTGGGAATTGAACCCACAAATTAGCATCATTTCTGGCTGATCAGTCACTAAACAAGAGGCTGTCAGTGTACTCTTATCAAAAGAATGTTTATCATACACAAAGGAACAAAAAAAAATTACGCTATATAAAAACTATATTAAATGATCTTTACTGTTAAGAAGCAGATGTCAACACCCCTCTGAATAACTAAAACCGAAATACCTAGAGAGGCTTGCCTTGTCTCATAATCTGTTATGAAGGAGTGTGAAAAGTGGTACAACCTGCCTGTCACCTCCCAATCTGTTATAAAGGAGTGGTTAAATAAGCTAAGATCCTTTCACTCACTCTATTATCAACAAGTAACAATTTATTTGTCTAACTCTAACAGTGGAAAAATTAAGAGAACTACTAACAAAGCAACCAATTCCCCCTTAACTAATAACTAATCCTGAATAAAATAAACTGCTGATGGTATGCTGTTCCAATAGATTTGGGTCCCACTTATATAAACCAGATTAATAATTAATAAAATTAAAACTTAGTCTCTTGAAATTACAGCCAGGATACGTCTTCTAGAATGCTCTGCTCCCTCTCCACTGATCCTCAGTTTGGAAAGCCTCTCTCTATCGAATTTTTGTGTCAGGAATATTATCTAAGAGTGCAGCAATACCTTTAATTAGCTGATAGTTACTCTGGGAGTTTAGAGAATTCTGTGAGGGCCAGTGATATTTTCTTTAGAGCTGCTGGTTGTCAAATCTAATAGATGGCAGTTGCTCTCACACTGATTTTCAAATGCTGTCTTCTTTTATACGCTTGGTGACCTATTAATTTCTTACAATAAGATTTGTCCTATGTTGTCAAAACCATCAGATTTAAATTTAATTGGGTTTTGGTACCTAGGGCCTGGTTTAAATTAATTGGATAAATTCAAAAAACTGTTGTCTTGGTAAAAATGCTGCTTTGCCTGCTAACAGTATAGCCTTTTGATATAACGTTTTAATTTTAAGAACTCTCTGTGCATCTACTGCTGCCCGCAGACATTTGTTTTAAATCACCAAGCCTAAAAAAGCATATAACCTTTTAAAGGCACCACACACTCTTCCCCTCCAATCATTTTATAAACATCAAATACTTTACCCAACTTTGCAACAATATATCAGACAAAGTTTCAACCCTTCTACCTTTAACAATAACTTTACAATTATTCAAAACTCAATAAAACTCATCCTGTTTCTACTGATTTGTTCAATGTTCAGTGCATATAGATGTAATTGATTTCTTTTTGGCAACATCTACATTTACTCACTTTTTTTTTAGTTAATGTCCCTTGCTGGTGCCCTTAAACAAACTGCTAATGCAACCCACTTCCTCCTTAACATCAAAACAGAGTAAATGTTTCAAGTAAGAGCTGAAGAAGGGTCACTGAACTTAAGAAGGGTCAAGGCCCGAAACGTCAGCCTTCCGGCTCCTCTGATGCTTGGCCCGCTGTGTTCATCCAGCTCTACACCTTGTTATCTCTTGAAACTTTAACTCTCCTTTTTCTCCACAGATGCTGCCAGGCATGCTGAGTTTCTCCAGTAGATTCTGTTTTTGTTTCAGATCTTCAGCATCTGCAGTTCTTTGTTTTATTTTACTCCTTAACATGCGTTCCTTAAATTCATACATTCAACAGCTTTGTAGGCTCTTCGTCTCTGATGCCCTAAAACATCTGTTTCTAGAGGTTTTTCTCTTACTAACTTCAAAGCTACTCAGGACTCCTTTTCTTCTGCCTTGTTTTGAAGACTGTTGAACTATACTGCCAATGTTGCAGGCCCTTTTCTCTCATAATTACCTGTTTTTCTTTGAAGGAAACCTGGCCACTCACTCACATCAGGGTCGTTCTCTTTTTCTAAAATACCTCTCCTATGTCACTGTCATCCTGTGCCATAGGACAATGAGTTGTGCAACAGCCTATTTTTTATTTCTTCTACTCCTTGTTTTCTAAAGCACTAAACTATTCACAGGGGATTTTAAAAAGCTCATTTTAATACATGTAAACAACTTTTCAGACAACCATGTACCACTTGCAGAACTAATCTAAAATGAAACTCGAAACCATGTTTGCAACACAAACGACACAAGAATGCATATTAAACTTAAATTTATGGCTGACTCTATTCATTTAGAAAACTAAGTTTTCAAATAATAACATTTCTTGAACCTACATTGCAAGAGTAATATTAAAATTATGAACTATATGAATTATAAATCAACATGCAAAAACAGCACAAAACTACAGATTTTCAATTTGTTCCTAACACTCCAGTAGACCAGGCATATTGTTCATTTTTACATTCGACAGGCCCAAACTGTAGTAAATTAAAAGCAAAATACTGCAGCCATTGTAAATCTGAAATGAAAATTCTTGAAATACTCAGCATGTCTAGCAGCATCTGGGAATGGAGAAACTGGTGTCTCGAGCTAAATATGACCTTACTTCAGAAAAAAATTGTATTTGACTTGAAGTGTTCCCTGTGTTTTAACATTTACGTCAGTATCCACTGCGACAGAAACTTCATTACTTGCAAGCAGAATGCCAAATAAATGCAAACGCTATTACTAACATGAGCAATAACACTACAATTAATACAAAATACTAACCCAATGACTTGATGAATGATGTTAACGCTAAAATTGAGAACTAACACTAGTTGTTTCACACTGTCACTGCACACTTATCTGAATATATCCTTCAAGACCCTGTGGAGTATTGTGTCTCACAACCTGTATATTCGTGAAGACACTTCCTATAACAATGTGGTGGGGAGAAAGCTGATATTTTTCAACAATCTGCCCTTGCCAGTTTGTGCCACCTCTGAACTGGGGGCCAGCACATGAGGGTGTGTGACTCCAAAAATGCTTCAGTCGCCACTCAATACTGTTGAAATGTTAATCCTGACTCCAGCATTTTCAGTACTTCCTCATAGCCACTTCCTGTAGACATAAACCCTTCTTTGTCTTTCATACAAACCCGCAATCTTCGTTCCATTACAGCTCAAAAGGCTATCTAGCCCCACCCCTTCCAAGCCTTTAAACAGGATCAGCCCCCACATATTCCTTTTTCTCTTGCCTCATACTCAATGGCTTCAATTTTATTTTTTGCAAACTTTTATCCACATTTCTTTTCAAATTTTTCTGGATTCTTTGCTTTCAGATGGACCACTCAATGGTCCAACAATACGTAAAACATGTGTCCCTCCGTCTCCCTATATTATTTTTGAAAATTATTGTAAATGAATGTTCCTTTGACTCACTGATCTAATGGAATTGTTGCTCTACTTATTTTATCAAAACCTCAAAGAGGATTGTGCCTTTGTCTAGTAAAGACAGGATTTTAGTTCAGGTATAAGCAGTTACTTCCAAATCTCATCCAACATATTGAATGTTCTTCCTATAACCTAAGGCAAATTACTGTGCATGCTGGATATTTGAAATAAAACAGAAAAGACTGTAAGTACTCAACAGGTTTCTACAGGCAGTAAAAATACTGTTTAAGTTTGAGTAAGAATTCTGATGAAAGGTTATTGACTTGAAATGTTAACTCTGTTTCTCTCATGATGGCTGCTGTGAAACCTGCTGAGTATTTACAACATGTTTTATATTTTTCCTATCTTGTTTCTAGGAAGGGCAACTGACATAAAAGATGAATGTGTTCCTCATATCTCCAGCATATTTTAGATGCTACCTGGCGCTATCCTCCTTTTGCAACTGTTCCAAGATTCTATCAGTATATTAACAGATCAAGAGGGGAGCCAGGAATGTTGTAAGATGAATCCTCACCGCTATTGATCATCCTGTCTGGTAGATTTGCTACAAACATTCTCTTTCCTTTTCAGGATCTCCAGGGCCCACTTGGTCTAGTGCAGTAGAGGAAACCACCAGACAGGCTAATGAGGAGAGACTGTTGGTCTTAAACAAGGTGGAGTTTAATTCATTATAGTATCTAGGCACAAGTTGCATTGGTATAACAGATATCGTTATAGAGACTATGAGGAAAACACAGATGATGAGTTCTACATTTTTGAGATCCTGAGTTGTTCTCCCAATGAGTTTGTGTGACATCGTCATAGTGGGAGGTGCTCAAGGGGCTCCTCAGCATTAACCCTTTCTGACTCTTACACCTCGTAACATTTTACTGCAAGCTTTTTTGTCCATTATGAAGATTTACATATTTGCATATAATGTCTTTTACCATTCTCCCATTCACAAACAACCATCCCTACTCTGACTTCACAAAATCAGGTTGTCTTGAAGTTTCACTTCTCTCCCAGAACGCATTCCCTATGGATGAGGATGATAGGTAGGTCGCTGGGTTGAAAGCTGCACATTCGGATTCCGTTTTTGTCAGAGCTCTGTAAGTTCCTTTAAACTGGAGGAGCTTTTTATCTCTTGGAATTCCTTTATTGAAGCTGTCTTCCTGTTGAAACAGGCATTTTCTCCTTTAGACCATGGAGTAAAAGAGTTTCTTCTTGACTGCATTCTGAATTGTTTTTACATTTTTTTAATTCATTCATGGATTGTAAGCATCACTAACTGGACCAGCATGAATTGCCCAACTCTACAGACCTTTGAACTGCAGCAGTCCATTTGGTAAGCAGACCCACAATGCTGTTAGGGAGAGAGTTCTGGGAATCTGACACAGTGGTGCTGAAGGACTGACAATAAATTTCCGAGTCAGGATGGGGAGTGGCTTGGAGGGAACCTTGCAGTTGGTGAAGTTCCCGTGTACCTGCTGTCCTTGTCCTGCTAGATGGTAGTAATCGTGGGTTTCTGTAATGCCTCTTGTAGATGATGCTCTGCTGTACTGTGTGTCAGTTGTGGAGGGAATGACTATTTGTTGTTTTGCGCCGATGAAGCAGACTGTTTTTCCAGGATGGTGCCAAGCTTCTTGAGTGTTGTTGGAAGTGCACTCATCCAGGCAAGCAGAAAGTATTCCGACACACTCCTGACTTGTGCCTTGTATACTTTAGACAGACTTTGGGGAGAACAGGAGAAGATTTACTCTCCACAGCATCATAGCCTCTGACCTGCTATGGTAGCCATAGTACTACATAGCTAGTCTGGTTTAGCTTCTGGTCAATGTTAACACTCAGGATGTTTACAGTGGGAGATTCAGCAATTGTAATGCCATTGAATGTCAAGGGACAATGGTTACATTCTCTCCTGTTGAAGATGGTCAATGCCTGGCACTAGTGTGGCGCAAATGTTTCTTGCCACTTGTCAGTCCAAATCTTGATATTATCCAGGTCTTGTTGTATTTAGACATGGGCTGCTTCAGTATCTGAAGAGTCATGATTGGTGCAATTGTCATTGAGTGTCCCTACTTCCAAGCTTCTCAAAGGGAAAAAAGTAGTAAAACCTAAGAATGACACATACTGGTCCTACTTCAAAATGAACCCGATAATGACCAGTAGATTTATTTCAAAGTATGACTTTTTAAAAATTGTTTTATCCCCCTCTTAATTATGATGGAGAGGAGGATCTTTGGATATGGGTTGTCCCTTCTTAATGGTGGCTTCCATGGAGTTGTATGTGCCATGTTTTCAATCTGTGTCAGCACAATTTATTCTCAATCTGCTGGTAAACCTATGATGAGTAGAATGTTTACTTCAACTTGATTAGGTTGGACATTTTCATTTGCCCTCAGTGATTGCATTAATAGCAAAACTAGCATGCACACTTCCTCAATTATATAAATTGAGGATTCCTCTTGCTTGGCAAGATATCTGTCACTGATACTGAGAATTCTTCTGTAGGCTAAAGAAGTAAAAAGTCCTGCTTGATCTTGTGACTCCTTGGTATCTAATATCAGACTAATTTGTCATTACTAGTTGTTCACCAGACTGTTTTGCATTCTGAGTTACTTCAGTTGAAGGTTCATGAATGAACTCAAATAGGGTATGCTGCTCATTGCCTATCTGCTTTTGTTCTAGAGTCCTACAGTTATACAGCATGGAAACAGACCCTTCGGTCCAATTCATCCGTGCTGACCAGATATCCAAAACTGATCTAGTCCCATTTGCCAACATTTGGCTCATATCCCTCCAAACCCTTCCTATTCATGTACCCATTCAGATATGTTTTAAATGTCTCTCCCTACAGCTCAAACAATCCAATCATGCCAATATCCTTGTAAAACTTTTCTGAACAGATCGTCTCCTCTCCACCTATCTTCTCCTCTATCCATCTTCTATCCGCCTCCCCCTCTCTCCATATTTATTTCAGAACCCCCTTCCCCTCCCCCATTTCTGAAGAAGGGTCTAGGCCCGAAACATCAGCCTTCCTGCTCCTCTGATGCTCCTTGGCCTGCTGTGTTCATCCAGCTCAACACCTTGTTATCTCAGATTCTCCAGCATCTGCAGTTCCTACAATCGCTAATATTGAAGAATTATGTCTTTTCCTATGAGGCTAGGGAGCCCTATGAATCTTTCTACCAGTTGTCCCTTCATCAGTTGTTCCACAACTGGCTGTTCTGTAATTGATTGTTGCCTGACTTGTTGTTTTACAGATAAAGTGTTGTTTTTAAACAGCTGGTCACTGTTTGTGCCTGTGAGGTTTCCCTGCTCCACAATGCTAACAATGACTGTTAGTATCTGGTATCTGTTATATTCGTTATACTGGTTTCTCAATTCTTTAAGTGTTTTTAAGTGTTTTATACCTTAGCAATTGAATGGATTCTGTTGATCTCCTGTGATAAGGTTGATCTGACCACCTAGGATTGATCTGTGCTGTTTCTGGACTTCTGCTTCCCTCACCATCCTAATAGCTTTCTTTGGAACCAAATCATTTGTTGACGGTGCAAGTATGACAAAGGTTCTTCAGCAATTCTGCAATAACTGCACAGAGGCCAGGTCCCATCACCAAGTCACCTTTTATTTACTAGTGCACAGTACACTGGCTGTGGTCAGCCAGCTCAGAGTCAAATCTCAACTGAGTTGATTCTGATCTCCCAGTTATATTGGTCAGCCAAGGCTTTCCTGATTGGCCCAGGCATGAACATCATACTCAATGAGGTCCAGCTGGTCTCAGTCACTACAAATTCCAGCAAAGATTTTGTCTGATATGAATTCTAACTTTAAATTTTCATAGTCACATTTTTTCCCTAATCTGTACATATCATTAAGAAATTGTGTAGATTCCCCTGGACGCTGTACTCCTCTGTTAAATTTTGCTCTTGAAAGTGGTTAAAGTAATTGCCAAAGGCTATTGGACTGTTTTCAAAAGTACCTGTTAATTCTTTTATACCTTGGTGAGCTAGAGTGTCATCAGCTATTCTTTCAGTTATAGACAAAAGTATATTTACTTGTTCAGCTCCTGACTTAGTATCAAGTTTGGAAACATTTCTGTATCTTAAGAATTATTTACTCCAGGATGTCAAACTCTGTGCTCTATTTAGCCCGACTATGAATATAAATCTTCCAAAAAGTATTATTTTTGCTATTATTTCTGCCATATCTCCCTAATGTGATTATTTATTTTCCTTGCTTTGAAGGCTTTTAGTTTTGCAACGTAACATTGATGCTACTGTGTAGTTTTACCTGCACAGTTCCAGTCAAATGGTTATATTCCCATATTTTCAGAGTAAGATGGATGATTCCCAATTTTTGTAAATAAAATAAATTATTCCAGTTGTATTGTGGCTTCTCCAGGCAACCCTGCAATTCATACTGATTTCCTTAATAGCTTTATGAAAGAGTCCTGCTCTCTGCAGCTCCATGAAATGAGTCCTGTTCTTGTGATAATTTTCTCTAGATGTGGCTCTGAATAATTGCCCCATTGCTTTCAAGTTATTTCCTGAATGAGTCTCACTGTGTGCAGTTTAAATAAATTGTGCCCAGCCTTGCAAGAATTTAGTTTATGGATCTTCTGCCTTTTTTGTGGCCTCAACAGTCTCCTACTTTCTCCTGCTATTAGACTTTATCTGCTTAGCCTCTAAATTGTCCACCTGTAGTATTAATTCTGACTTCACAACATTTCCAGTTTGTGACCTTGTTTTTAACTACTTCTGAGGCCCTTGATTTCCCTGACTGTAACATTGTTTCATGGTGCCTCCTCACTATTGCAGTGAAATGGATCTGTACTGTAGGTATAAAATTCCCCACTGTGTGGAAACAGGCCATTCAACCCAACAAGTCCACACTAATCCCCCTGAAGAGCAGCCCACTCCTCTCTGTAACCCCACGTTTCCCATGTCTAACACACCTAACCTACACATCCCTGAACACTACGGGCAATTTAGCATGGCCAATTTACCTGGCCTGCACATCTTTGGACTGTGGTAGGAAACCAGAACACCTAGTGGAAACCCATGCAGACACAGGGAGAACATACAGACAGTTCCTGAGGGTGGAATCGAACCCCCAAGTCTCTGGCACTGTGGGGCATCAGTGTGAATCACTGTGCCACTGTGCTATTTACCTAATTCTAGCTCTCCTAGCCTGTAAACAGTTCCACTTTTTCACAGATATTTCTTTTCCCACCAGGGATTTCAACTTTACTCGTGGAGCTCCAAGATACACAGTCACTCTCTGGCTGAGCCTTGCTTTACAGGCACCAAGATGCAATGCAATTTGCTAGAGCCTCAGTATATCTAGTGCTCCAGCTCCTTGGAGCTCCTCGCCTGCTCTTGCTGCTGTACATTGCTTACCAAATGTGAAATGCTTTTTGCCGCCAACTGTACAGTCTGCCTTGTCCTTCTGTAGGTTTCTTGAGTGTTCGAGCTCTTCTAGCTGCAGACTATGTATATGCACAGTCTGTTTAAAGCTGTGTCTGAATATAGGAGGAATGGTTAGGAAGTTTGTAGATGACAGCAAAATAGATGATATAGTGGACAGCGAAGAAGATTATCTCAGAGTACAATGGAACCTTGATCAGATGTGTCATTGAACCAAGAAGTGGAGGATGCAGTTTGATTTAGGTACATGTGATTTGTTGCATTTTGATGAGGAAAACTAGGGCAGGATTTATACAGTTCATGGCAGGACCCTGGGAGTGTTGCCAAACAAAGAGACCTTGGAGTGCAGGTGCATAGTTTCTTGAAAGTGGAGTCGCGGGCAGACAGGGTGATGAAAGAAAATATTTGGCGTATTTGCCTTCATTGGTCAGCTTGTTGGGTTTAGGAGTTGGGATGTCATGTTGTGACTTACAGGACATTGGTGAGGCCACTTTTGGAATATTGTGTTCAGTTCTGGCCATCCTTCTGTGGGAAGGATGTTGTGAAACTTGAGAGGATTCAGAAAAGATTTACAAGGCTGTTGCTAGACTGGAGTGTTTGAGTAATAGGGAGAGCCTGAATAGGCTGGGACTTTATTCCCAGGAGCATCGGGGGCTGAGGGGTGACTTTACAGAGGTTTATAAAATCATGAGGGCCACGGATAGAGTGAATAGCTGAGGTCTTTTTCCTAGGGTGGGGGTGTCTAAAACTAGAGGGCATAGGTTTAAGATGAGAGGGAAAAGATTTTAAAAAAACCTGAGGGGCAAATTTTTCATGCAGAGGGTGGTGCATGTATGGAACGAGCTGCCAGAGGAAGTGGTGGAGGCTCATACAATTACAACATTTAAAAGGCATCTGGATGGTTATGTGAGTAGGAAGGGTTTAGAGGGATATGTGCCAAATGCAGGCAAATGGGAGTAGGTGAGATTAGGATGTCTTTTCAGTGCAACAATTTGGACCAAAGGGACTGCGCTGTATGACTCAATGACTCTAAATCTTTAGATGACCACCACTGTCAGTGTGTAACAGGAAGGTAAACTGAGCCCAAACAGCTGGACATCATGTTGTCAGATGAATTTTACTGCAGCTCATCATGGTATAAGATCTACGTGATTAATTTGCTGTTACCATCCTCTGCCCTGGAAGGGATGTACAGGACCTGCTTGATCTTGTGAGACAGAGGAAAATGAGGAGAGACTGTTGGTTTCAAACAAGGAATAGTTCATTTAATAGTTTAATAATAACTGAAATAACTCCACAGAGGCCTGTATCCCATCACTAAGTCACCCTTTATTTACACACGGAGAGCCTTTCACACTGATCCAGCTCCGTCAGAGCCAGGTCTCAGAGTGAACAAAACCTCTGACACACCTGTTTATATCTGTCAGCCAGGGCTTCATGACTGAGACCAGATTAACAGCCCCAATCAGGGAACTCATACTCTGAGGTCCACCTGGCTGACCTTGTTACAATCTCTATGTCCAACCCCTCTGAGTCCAAAGACATAGACCAGTTCTTTCTTTTGTAGCTCCTCCTGGAGCATGTTGGCACTGGGTAAGGTTCCTCCAACTCTGCTTCTGATATGGGCAGAGTGTAATGCACAGTAGCTCACCCCTTGTGCCTGGAGCATCTCAGAAGAAAGTCATTCTCTTCTTCAGTTGGCAAAAGCGTCAAAGCAGTGGTTATCCACTGCGTCCATCTCAGATTCCAAGGGATCTTCAATGCTCGACAGACAGGGAGAACCCGCGAGTTTCAAACAGTTGGAATGGCAATCGAGGAGCCAGGCGTGTTTTGCTCCCACACTTTGGTCAGTTTGAAGGTTTCCCAAGGTCCACACCAGGACCGTCGCACCTACCCAAAATTGATAGGTCACTGAACCTGACCTCGTGTTGACCATGCCTCTTACCCTTGCAGGGTAATTCCCGTGCTTCCTACACTAAACTTGGTCCGCTGAAGCCTTGCGTCCGGCACTGATGCTCCTGATGCCATTTCACGCTCACCCCCAGGTCCGAGAAGATCGGATTTAACTTGGTGTAGAGTCTTCTCCCTATTAGTAACCCTGCTGGAGCTATCCCTGTAGTTGCATGAGGGGCACTCCTATAATCAAACAGGAACTGGGACAGTTTGGTATCTAGTGAAACTGTAGGCTGTTTCTTTAAGCCTGCCTTCAAAGTTTGATCTGCTGTTTTTGCCAGACCATTGGATGATGGATGGTATAGTGCATCCTTATATGACAAATGCCATCTTATTGTCGGAAGTACTCAAATTCTCTACTAGTAAATCATAGAATCCCTACAGTGTGGAAACAGGCCCATCAGCCCAACAAGTCCACACTAGCCCTCAGAGCACCCCACCCAGACTCATCCCCCCATAATCCACCAATTCTACACATGTCTGAACACTATGGGCAATTTAGCATGGCCAATGCACTTAGCCTGCACATCTTTGGACAGTGGAAGGAAACGCACACAGACACGGGGAGAATGTGTAAACTCCACACAGACAGTAACCCGAGGGTGGAATCGAACCCGGGTCCCTGGTGCTGTGAGGCAGCAGTGCTAACCACTGAGCCACCATGCTGCCTCTGTGATTGACAATTCTGGGTATTGCAAAAGGTATGCGCAGTTTTTCTATTGTCATCCCTGTGTTTGATGAATGAACTCAATGACTGAGAACATTGAGCCCATGAAAGGATCTGCATAGTCAACGTGTAACTGAGTCCAGGGTTTACTTGGCCTTTCCCATGAATGTGGGGGAGCTGCTGGCAGTATCTTTTGTGGAGGCCCACACAAAATGGCTGGTCATGCATAGAGTTCATTCGTCAAACACTGGGACAACAACAGAATAACTGTGGGCACCTTTCGCAATAGCCAGACTCTTGGAATTGTCAATCACAGGTAACAGGCCATCACTTACCAGCAGGGAATTCCTACAATGAAATAGTATTCATCATATAAGGATGTACTATACCATCCATCATCCAACTTTTGTCCTGTTGGGTTTCTGGGCACTGCCCCGCCAAAAAACGGCTATGTTTGCATCTAATCCTGGCCATCAGACATAGCTTCTCACCAACATCTTCATTTTGAAAACCTCTGGATGACTCTGGTGGAGTTCAGCCAATATCTGGCAGCAACTTATGCTCAGTACAATCATTCTTGCTCCCCATAATAATACACTGTCTTCTATGTGATTTGATCTCTCCAGGTCCAAACAATAAGTTTCAGTTCTGGTTGTGACAGCCTTTTGGATCCCCCATCATCACCAGCTGTTTCAATTTTGCCAGGACCAGGTCTTTTTGCATCCAAAGTCTGATAATTGACAATTCCAGAAGTCTGGGTATTGCAAAAGATGCGCTTGTTTTTCTATTGTCTGATGAAGGGTCTAGGCCCAAAATGTCAAGCTTTCCTGCTCCTATGATGCTGCTTGGCCTGCTGTGTTCATCCAGCTCCACACCTTGTTATCTAGCTTTCAGAAAATGTCTGTTCTTCAGTTCCGGGCAGTTGAAAATGGAGTCACTTCACTCAGAAGCAATGTAAATACTTAGAGTCATAGAGATGTACAGCATGGAAACAAATCTTTTGGTCCAACTCTTCCATGCTGACCATATATACTAAATTAATCTAGTCCCATTTGGCCCATATTCACCTACACCTTTCCCGTTCATGTGCCCATCCAGATGCCTTTTTAATGATGTAATTGCATCAACCTCCACCACTTCATCTGGCAGCTCATCCCATGCACACGCCACCTTCCCTGCATGAAAGAATTGCCCCTTTAGGTCCCTTTTAAATCTTTCCCCTCTCATCTTAAACCTATGCCTTCTAGTTTAGGACTTCCCAACCCCAGGGAAAAGAAGTTGGCTATTCACCCTATCCATGCTCCCCATGATTTTGTAAACCTCTAAGTTCACCCCTCAGCCTCCAACGCTCCAGGAAAAATAGCCCCAGCCTATTCAGCCTCTCCCTATAGCTCAAAACCTCCAACCCTGGCAATGTTCTTGTAAATCTTTTCTGAATCCTTTCAAGTTTCATAATATCCTTTCTATAGCAACTAAAAATAAAATAATTGGTTATATCAACATTACTGAACAGCACCACAAGGGAATAAAAACATGAGTTACAGGCTGTCTTTGAGATAAACACAATTACTTTTTGAAAATCACAAGGAAATTGAACTTTAATCAGTTCAGAATTCTCCAAACTTAGCTCTGACCAATGCCCCATCCCGCCTGGTTCTGCACAAGTGCACCAGAAGGGGTCAGGAATAGCAACTAAAGCAAAGAACTGAAATGGACATTCAAATTCTGGCGTGGAAATCTAGCGTCAACCTGTTCTCTAAACTACCTCTCTCTTAAAATAAACAAAGCAGAGGTGAACAATTCACTCCCAAAAGGAATTTGTTATCTAGGCCATTTCAAAGGAGACAGTTCATCACCATCTCCCCAGGCTATTAATGTTGAGCATTTAATGCTGGCCTCACCAGGGACACCCATATCCCAAGAACAAATAAATATAACAAACTTTATTTAGCGCTGGGGACACTTTTACTGTGCCTAGATATATTTGTATCACGATTGTCTGCTTTAATTGAACAATTTGTGTTTCTTTACCACTTATTAAGGAATGGGAGAATTCTCAGAGCACTTCAGAAGACAAAGCAAGTAAATTCCTGTGTTTTAGCCCAGAGCAGAAAATGGCATTTGATTACCTCGACTGGACCTCCATCTGACCCTGTCCATTCCCACCATAACTGCATAAAATGCCTAGGGAGCATTGAGGAGAGAATGATAAACGTTCCTTTGGCTTTTTAAATGCAGCACAGTTTGTTATCCAACCTTCTCATTACTCAGTTAAACAGGAGTCATAAAGTGAAGTTGGTTTATGAGTTTACCCAGTGAGAAGCAGAACTATACCATCCAGAAAGTTAACAAATGCTCATTGCAATCAGCTGAAACATCAAAGGCCTAGGTGCTCAGGGTTAGAGAATGGAAATTAAGCGAGGGTTCCTCTTTTAATTATAACCAGTGATTATCTGCCAGGAGGTATGGGTGTATGTTTCCAGTGGGCAAATGATGGGTTTGAATGAATGGTTTTACTGGTCCAAGGACTTAACAGAGCATAAGATGAATTTAGATGTAACTGTGAAATATCTCTGGAACCCATTGATGAATCTAAAATATTAACAAATCTATGTGTAAAAATAGTAGGCTACATGCGATACAGCCTTCTGAACTAACGACAAATGACTAATCTACTTCTGTTCATTAGCAAGATAGAATTTTAAAGGAAATGATGTGTTTAAAATGGATTATTTCCCCTTATTGGGTTGTGGTAACTAAGAAACAGGGGCTGTAAAGCCTGGCTAGTTCTGGAGGGCTGATCCTGTGACATTGAATTATGAGACATTCGACCACATAACCCTTACCCATCCCTTGTCACTTTCTTGTTTTTATTTATGGTTTTTGTCAGCAATTGTTGTTTGAGACATTCTGGGGACTTGCACGTACTCCATGAGCAGGTGGGGAAAGTGCTGGTTCTGGGAAAACATTAACCAAGGTGAAAGGGGCAAAGAAGCATGGGGCTGGATGAACACAGCAGGTCAAGCAGTATCATAGGAGCAGGAAAACTCGACGTTTCGGGCCTGATTTCTGATGAAGGGTTTAGGCCCGAAACGTCGAGTTTTCCTGCTCCTATGATGCTGCTTGACCTGCTGTGTTCATCCAGCCCCATGCTTGTTATCTCGGATTCTCCAGCATCTGCAGTACCTTTTATCTCTGAAAGGGGCAAAGACAAGGTTTGCTTTCAGCATAGAGAAAATGCAATCAGGAAGAAGAGTTCCTGGATGTATCTGCTCCTTGACGTGACGCTTGGTAAAATACTACCTTAAAGTTAAAGGCATTCACCTTCACTTTTGCTGTTTTGAGATTAGCTGTTTTATCCATGTTTAACCAACACTGTAATGAGGTCAGAAGCTGAGTGAACCTGTCAGTAAGTGGGTATTGATGAGTAAGAGCTGCTTGGTAGCACTGTTGATGACACCTTCTATTACTTTGCCATTGGGTCAGTAATTGGCTTGGATGGATTTGTTGTGCTTTTTGTGAATAAGACATACCTGGAAAATATTCCACATTGCAGGGTAGACAATAGTGTTGTAGCTGTACTGGAACAGCTTGACTAGGGGTGCAGCAAGTTCTGGAGCACAAGTCTTCAGTATCAGCGCTAGAATGTTGTCAGGCTCATAGCCTTTGCAGTATCCAGACTTTTTTTATATATATATATATATATATATTAGAGTGGATTGAATTGAATTCGTTAAAAATTGACATCTGTGATATTGGGGTCCTCAGGAGGATGCCGAGATCGTTTTAAAACTTGGCACTCCTGGCTGAAGTTTGTAAATATTCCAGCCCTGTTTTTGCACTGGCATACTTGAGGATGGGGATATATGTGGAGCATCCTCAACCAATGAGTTTTTAATTATCCACCTCCATTCACAGCAGGATGTGGCAGGACTGCAGAGCAACCATCTGGTCTGTTGGTTGTGGGATCTCTTTGCAATCTGCGTGACTGTGCTACAAGTGCTGTCGCTTCACCATTTCATTGAATTTTTAGGTATGTCTATTGCATGTCCTGGCACGCCCTCTTTATTTTACCAGGATTGATGCCCTGTCATGGTGGTAATGGTAGAATGGGAATCTGTTGGGCCATGAGGTTGCAGATTGTGGTTGAATAAAATTCTGGTGCTGCTGATGATCCACAGCACCTCACGGATGCCCATACTTCAGTTGTTAAATCTGTGTGAAATCTTTACCATTCAGCAAGGCAGCCGTGAAAGAATTCTTAACGCAAAGGCAGAACTTTATTTCCATTATGATAGAGCCGTGGTCATTCATTTAGACGCTGCCATGGAACTGCCACAGCCAGATTGGTGAGGACAAGGTCATGTACCTTTCAGAGATGTTCAGAACTGCCGATGCTGGAGTCAGAAATAATAGTGTAGAGCTGGAGGGTCACAGCAGGGCAGGTTTTGACAGAGGAACAGGAAACCTTACCTTTCTGGTCAGGAATCTTCTTCAGAAAATTGGGACCTTTCTGAAGAAGGGTCCTGACCCGAAACGTCAGCTTTTCTGTTCCTCTGATGCTGCCTGGCCTGCTGTGTCCCTCCAGCTCCACATTGTGTTCTCATGTACCTTTCTCCTTCTTGTTGGTTCCCTCAACATCTTTTGCAGGGCAGTCTCGCTCGCTCATTAGCAAAGTGACAAAGGCACTTTTGGTGATGGACATTGAAGACCACACCCAAACTAAATACATTCTCTGCTCTTGCCATCCTTTAAATTCCTGTTTTCCTTTTCTTAAGGATATTAATTAATTACATGAGTGTTTAACAATTGATGATAGTTTCATGCTCATCATTACTAAGATTGGTTTTCAATAACTGATTTTATTGATTGAATTTAAATTCCACCAGCTGCTGTGGTGAAATTTGAACTCGTGTTCACCAGAGCATAGCCTGGATTATTTGTCCACGGACATTACCACAATACTACTGTCTCCCCCCAGCCCCTGCTGCAGGAATCTGAGAAAGACATCAGGCCACTTATACTAGGGATGGACTCCTCCAATCCTCCACTAGGCAATGGCCTAATGGTATTATCGCTAGACAACTAATCCAGAAACCCAGCTGATGTTCTGGGGACCTGGGTTCATATCCCACCACGGCAGATAGTGGAATTGGAATTCAAAAAAAAATCTGGAAGTAAGAATCTACTGATCACCATGAAATCGTTGCCGATTGTCGGAAAAACCCAATGGTTCACTAATGTCCTTCAGGGGAGGAAATCTGCCACCCTCACCTGGTCTGGCCTACATGTGACTCCAGACCCACAGCAACGTGGTTGACTCTCAACTGCCCTCTGAACTGGCCTAGCAAGCCACTCAGATGTATCAATCGCTACAAAGACTCAAAGAAATGGACCTGGACAGATCACCTGGCATCAACCTAGGCACCGGAAAAGACAATGGCAGAAACAGCCCTGTCGACCATGCAAATTCCTCCTTACTAACATCTGGGGTTTAGTGCCAAAATTGGGAGCACAGTCTCACAGACTAGTCAAGCAACAGCCTGACATAGTCATACTCACAGAATCATACCTGATAGAGAATGTCCCAGACATCACCATCACCATCCCTGGATATGTCCTGTCCCACCGGCTGGATAGACCCAGCAGAGGGGTCGGCACAGTGGGATACAGTTGGGAGGGAGTTTCCCTGGGAGTCCTCAGCATTGACTCCGGACCCCATGAAGTCTCACAGCTTCAGGTTAAACATGGGCAAGGAAACCTTCTGCTGATTACCACATACTGTCCTCCCTCAGCTGATGAATCTGTACTTCTTGTTGAACAACACTTAGAGGAAGCACTGAGGATGCAAGGGCATAAAATGTACTCCAGGTGGGGGATTTCAGTGTCCACCATCAAGAGCGGCTTGGCAGCAGTGCTGAGTGGATGATCCATCTCGGCCGCATCCAGTGGTTCCCAACATTACAGATACCAGTCTTCAGCCAATTCCATTCACTCCACGTGATATCAAGAAACGGTTGGAGACACTGGATATTGCAAAGGCTACTGGCCCTGACAACATTCCGGCAATAGTATTGAAGGTTTGTGCTCCAGAACTTGCCGCTCCCCTAGCCAAGCTATTCCAGTACAGGTACAACACTGGTATCTACCCGACAATGTGAAAATTTGCCCAAGTATGTCCTGTACACAAAAAGCAGGTCAAATCCAACCCGGCCAATTACCGCACCATCCGTCTACTCTCAATCGTCAGTAAAGTGATGGAAGGTGTCATCAACAGTGCTATCAAGCAGCACCTGCTCAGAAATAACCTGCTCAGTGACGCCCAGTTTGGGTTCCGCCAGGGCCACACAGTTCCTGACCTTATTACAGCCTTGGTTCAAACATGGACAAAAGAGCTGAATTCCAGAAATGAGGTGAGAGTGACAGACCTTGATATCAAGGCTGCATTTGACTGAGTGTGGCATCAAGGAGCACTAGCAAAACTGGAATCAATGGGTATCAGGGGGCAAATGCTCCGGTGGTTGGAGTCATACCTGACACACAGGAAGATGGTCATTGATGTGGAAGGTCAATCATCCCAGCTCCAGGACATCTCTTCAGGAGTTCCTCAGGGTAGTGTCCTAGGCCCAAACATCTTCTTCAGCTGCTTCATCAATGATCTTCCCTCCATCATAAGGTCAGAAGTGGGGATGTTTGCCGATGATTGCACAATGTTCAGTACCATTCATGACTCCTCACATACTGAAGCAGTCTGTGTTCACATGAAACAAATCTGGACAAAATCCAGGCTTGGGCTGACAAGTGGCAAGTGACATTCACGCCACACAAATGCCAGGCTATGACCATCACCAATAAGAGACAATCTAACCATCGCCCTTTGACATTCAATGGTGTTACCATCACTGAATCCCCCACTGTCAACATCCTGGGTGTTATCATTGACCGGAAACTCAACTGGATTCACCACGTAAACACAATGGCTACAAGAGCAGGTCAGAAGCTTGACACCATCCAGGACAAAACAGCCCGCTTGATTGGCACTGCACCCACAAATATTCACTCCCTCCACCACCGACACTCAGTAGCAGCAGTGTGTACTATCTACAAGACGCACTGCAGAAATTCACCAAAGATCCTCAGACAGCACCTTCGAAACCCATGACCACTTACATCTAGAAGGATAAGGGCATCAGATACATGGGAACACCACCACCTCCTCAAAGTTCTCCTCAAAGTCACTCACCATCCTGACTTGGAAATATATCAGTGTTGCTGGGTCAGTATCCTGGAATTCCCTCCCAAATGGCATTGTGGGTCAACCCACAGCAGGAGGACTGCAGCAGTTCAAGAAGGCAGCTCACCCACCATCTTCTCAAGGGCAACTAGAGATGGGCAAGAAATGCCGGCCAGCCAGCAATGCCCACATCACACAAAAATGAATAGAAAAAGAAATTCATAGGTGCTTCTGGAAGACTCTGGAATTATATTCTTTTACCACAATCTCTGAGGCTGGCAAGAAGGAGACAACTGCAGGACTGCCTCCAGTTCTCAGCCACTTCCTGGTGGTTCTGTGTTGTTCTCTCCTGGAAAAGAGGAGTTAGGAGTGTGAGCATTGGAAAACGGCAATATAATGTTTGTCGACAGTCATAGGGATGGGTATGACTTTGCATTAAGATGTTGAGGAGAGTATACGTGGGTCAGCTTGTGATGTGAGGAGCCATCACTACAGAGAGGGATGAATGCACCTTCCAAAGGTGAGGAGTGATTCAGAGATGGCTGGAGAAAGCAGATTGAGAGAATTCTTACTGGGATGTTCCATATTATTCAGCTTTGCTGTCTCATCAAGATAGAACTGTATCCAGGAGCCAGTTACCATACCGCCACAGTCCTAATGACGTCTGCAGAAATTTTCAGTAATGTCTACTTGTTCTCTGGGGCAGCTATTTTTTTTTCTTGTCCATCTCCCTGCAAACCGTGATATTACCCACCCCTCTCCCCAACCCAGTGTCATGTCCAGGGACACATCAGAGGTTTGCACTGCCTTTGCGTGTTGAGAATGTGTATTAGCTCATTATACTTCTACAATGCTCCCTATCTAACCTTCTCGGAGTCCCTTTTGGGTAGTGGAGCTGAAATAGACTGGCTGGATCCTTGTACTCGCCTGCAAGGAACATCACAGCTGAACCCAATCCAATTTCCCCCAAAGTCCACATGCACTCTCCATCAGCAATCATCTCAAAGCAGTAAAGGGCAGAATCTGGACTAATTTTTCAATCCGTACCCCTTGGGCAGAACCCTTGTTTATCCCAGTGACTGTCCCTTCAGGCATGATTAGCTGACTCAGTACAAACTGGTAACCAGAGCTGACTTTTCTGATCTGTACAGCTCAGTGTTGCCCCAATAACCCTTGGAAGAGCTGTATTAAAACAAGTAAAAGTATATGCATCAGAGAAGTAACTGGATTCAGACGACAAGATAAGGGAGCCTTGATATACTGTGACAGAGAATATGTGACAATGAATAGAAATTGTGAGTAATCTCTCTCTCCCCAACCCCCACCACCTTGTAATCAAGTAGAAGCAGATAATTTAAGAAAGATTCTCAGGTTCCTTATTAATAGTAACAATAGTTGACTTTGTGTTTGTGCCACTGATTAATGACTAACACAATTGCAATGATTCCAGTCACCAGAACATTTCGTGCCGTAGGGGCAGCATGATTTTGTTAATCCAAACCACTGTTTTTCTATCTGTGGTGTATTAGAAATATTTTTGATGCAAACAGGACGTTACACCATATTTCAGTGGACTAATGATTAACCGCTGTGCATTCACTTGTTATCAGTGGTGGGAGGACTGGGTGGAGAGTTGCCAAATGTTTCCATGAAAAGCTATAAAGACTTCAGTTGTCTCAATCAAAAAGAGGGGAAATTAATCATCATACAGGGTGAAAGGGGAACATGGGGGAAACGAGAAAGACCAATGATTGCAGCAATCCAGGAAGCAGAATATGCTGCCAGTTTAGCATAAGCACAAGAAAGACACACTAAAAGAATCCCATGCAACTTAATCAACCAGAGTTTGGCTTTTAGCTTCAGAATATGTAACAATATTCTCAAGAAACAAACCAGGAGAGATTAGTAAGGGAACAAGCACAAAGCAAAATGGTGATTTTAATTTATTTTCCCCTGGGATATCATGGAAAACCCAGCACTTGCTTTCGATCTCAAACTACCCTTGCAGCGGTAGTGAGCTACGTCTTGAAATGATAGAGTCCATCAAGTGCAGGTATGAGTATACAAATTGGGAGCAGGAGTAGGCTCCTCTAGTTTACTCCACCTTTCAGTAAGATTATGGCTGATCTGATTACCCTAAATTCTTACCTACACACGATAGTTTTCTGATAACCTTTCACCACCTTACTTAGCTCCCTCTGCCTTAAGCAGATTCAGAGTTACTGCTTCCACAGTCTTGAGGAAGATTTCCAAAGACTCATGGTCCTCGGGGAAAAAGGTCTCCCCATATGTCTTAAGTAGGTGATCCCTTCAGTTTAAATAGTGACTCATAATTCACACCATACCTGGGCAGTTTTGAACATTGTTTTGTTGATGCTGTTGTAACTATAATGGAACAGCTTGGTTAGTGGCACAACTAATTCAGGCACTAGAAACTGCATAAACTAAGGATCCTGACGGTAATCTAGCAAAAGTACTTCTGCCTTGTGCTCCAGCATGGCACCCGCATAGCCAAGCTATTCCAGTACAACTTCAACGTTGGCATCTTCCTGGCATTGTGAAAAATTGTGCAGGTTTGTCCTGTCCAGAAAAAGCAGAGCAATCCAACCCTAACCAAATACTGCCAATCAGTCTACTCTCCACTGTTAGCAAAATGATTGAAGGGGTTATCAACAGTACCATCAATCTGCACTTGCTCAGCATTAACCTGCTCAGAGATGCTCAGCTTGAGTTTCACCAGGACTACACAGCTACTAACCTCATTATTGTGTTGATCCAAACATGGACAGCTGAACACGAGGGGTGAGATGAGAGTGATTACTTTGACCTTGTACGGCATCAAGAGCCCAAGCAAAACTGGAGTCAAGAGGAATTGGGGGAACCTTTCACCGGTACAAGAGATACCTAGCACTAAAGAAGATAGTTGTTGGAGGACAATAATTTCAATCCCAGGACATCACATTTGAATTTCCTCAGAGTAGTGTCCTGGGCCCAACAATCTTCAGTTGCTTCCTCAATGACCAATGCAACTCCTCATTAAAGGTCAGAAGTGGGGATATTCTCTGAACAATTCCACAACATTTGTGATTCATCAGATACTGAAGTAGTCTGTGTCCAAATGCAGCAAGACCTGGATAACAGTGTCATAGAGTCAAATAGTCATATAGCATGAAAACAGATCCTTTGGTCCAACTTGTCCATGCTGCCCAGGTTTCCCAAACTAAACTGACCCCCCATATCCCTCTAAACATTTTTCATTCATGTACCTGTCCAAATGTCTTTTAAATATTGTAACTGTACCTGCATCTCCAACTTCCTCTGGCAGTTTGTTCCAAATACACATCACCCTCTGTGTGAAAAGGTCACCCCTCAGATCCCTTTTAAATCTTTCTCCTCACCTTAAAACCACATCCTCCAGTTTTGAATTCCTCTACTCTAGGAAAAAAAACCTTTACTATTCATCTTATCTCTGCCCCTCACTATAAGGTTCCTCCTCGACCTCCTACGCTCCAGGGAAAGTCCAGTCTCTCCTTATGACTCAAACCCTCCAGTAACAGTAACATCCTTGTAAATCTTTTCTGCACCCTTTCCAATTTAGTAATATCCTTTGTCTAGGAGGGTGACAATAACTGTTTAGTTCAACCATACAAAGTGTTCAATTTCAGCACCCATATGTTAAATCTTGGCCCAGTGCCATCAAAGTGCCAAGCAATGATCACTTCCAACCATACAGGATCTAACCATCTCCCCTTGAGAATCAGTAGCTTTACGATCACTGAATATCCCACTCTGTTAACATCCTGGAGGTTACCATAAACTAGACACATTGTACGAATAGACTCAGAAGCACTCCTAGTGGGAACATGTGAACTGCCAGGCTCATGTTGTAAGTTAGAAGCTAGACTAAAGAGGACAAAAGGAAATGTTTATTTGTTAACTTGCGATTGAGTTTTTAAAACTTGCAAATTGTCAAAGGAAGAACCTCAGAATTAGGGAAGGTAAAAATGGGAAAGGTTCTTATCCTTTCCTATCGAGAATGTCTGATCGTATTGGGGGATGAAGAGTAATGGTTTCACAGCTGAATCTGCTGTGGTACCCTCCCTTGGTTCATGAATGAGCATTGGCAGAATTTTCAACTGTAGCGAGGGGAGTGGGGGAGGTCCTGCCTCATCAAACATCACCAAACATTCGAGCATGGGCCACTGGACAGTCACCAGGACTCCAGCTGGTTTATTTTCCCCTGACTAACCCAGAATTAATTATCTCTTATTGCAGCTCAAGCTGTTCAACGGGGAAAGGAAATCAAAACAGCAACTTGAAACAAACTATGTGATTTACATCTGTCCATTTTTAAATTATGACAACTTTATTTAGAAATCATAAAGCATGACCCCATCCAATACAATTTGTTGGATAAGGTAAATGTATATATTAAATAATTTCATTGATATCAGAACCATATAATTGCTAAGTCCCAAAGCTTTATCATTTCAAAATAAATCAACTCCAGTACCCAACCTTTTTATTGCCATTATCATTAACTAGAAGCTGACACCATAAGTGTTTCCTAGACTTAGTGTCAATTAGGGAAAATTAGAGCGGGTTTTATTTTCCTGTCTATCTTTTTGTTTCCAAAATTGTTTTCTTTTGGGGAGTTTCTGTCCAGATAATAATGACCAAATAGTGAAATTAAAGACACAAGAACAGAGACTGTTGGAAAAGCTCTGGCAGCATCTGTGGAGAGAAATCAGAATTAACATTTCAGGTCCAGTGACTCTTCCTCAGAACTAATGGTAGCTAGGAAATGCAGAAGGGGGGGGTGTAAGGAAAAAATGAAAGGTGGAGATAGAACCCAAAGAGAGAGATGAAATTGGACAGACAAAGGAGTGGATAATGATTGACCAAGGAGAATGAATGGCTGTTAATTGAGACAATTAGTGGCTAATGACAGGTAGCATGTAATCATAGACCATATGATAACAAGGCCTGGTGTGTGGGGGTTGGGGTAAGGACATGGGAAAAGGTGTCTCAAGCCCAAAAATTGTTGAACTTAATATTAAGTCCAGAAGGTTCCAAAGTTCCAAAGCGGTTTCTTCCAGCTCACACTGAGCGTTACTGGAGCAAGCCTAAGACAAAGATGTTGGCCAGAGAACAAGGTGCTGTGTTGGAGTGGCAGGCAACTAGAAGCTCAAGACCCTTTGTGCAGACAGAACATAGGTGTTCTGTGAAACGATCACCCGGTCTACGCACATTGTGAACAGCAAATGCAGTAGACTAGACTGAATGAAGTGCAGGTAAAGCGTTGCTTCACCACGAAGGTGTTTGGGGCCTTGAATACTGAGGAGGGAGGAAGTGAACAGGTAGGTGTTAGATACATCTTCTGCGGTTGCAGGAAAAGGTGCCATGGGGCTGTGGGTTGGGTTGAGGTGTGATGGCTATGAAGGAGGAGTGGACCAGGGTGTCCTGGAGGGAATGATCCCAGTGGAAGGCCTGACAGGGGAAGGGAGGGGAATGTGTGTCTGATCGTGGCAGTCCACTGGAGGTGGTGGAAATGGCAGCTAATGATCCTGTGGATGTGGATGCTGCTGGGATAGTAGATGAGGACGAGGGGGACCCTTGAAAGAAATTGAAGTTCATTCATTTAGTCTTAAATTCTCTTTTGAGAATTTTCCTGATTGAACACATCCATGTCAAAATAGCATAATGCCAAAACCCTAACACCTATGTACTTTCTTAAACTGACAAGTCATATTCATTCACCTCTGAAAGTTCAATCATAGAATCCCTACAGTATGCAAACAGGCCATTTGGCCCAACAAGTCCCTCCGAAGAGTATCCACCCAGACCCATCTCCCTACCAGTACGCATTTCCCATTTCTAATCCACCTAAATTGCACACCCCTGGACACTATGGGCAATTTAGCATGGCTAATCCACAGTGCTGCCCCATAGTTGACATTGCTTGTTTTAGTGGCTATCCGATTCATGCAAGAACTGTTGCATTAAAATGAATTATTCTTGCTGTACTTAAAACCTTCACTGGTGTGATTTGTATTATTTCCTGACATTTTATGTCATTAAGTATTTCGACTGTTTCAGGTTTCCAACATGTTTAGTTAGAATATCCCCCATATTCTGCCATGAAGAATGGTCTACAGTTTTGGATTAAATGTTTTGAGCTGTTGGGTGATGTCAAACCATGTTAAATCTTCCAGGAATTTCCATAATAGTGATTCTCCATGAATGATCCCGATTTAAGAAAATGTCAGATTCACCTGAATACAGTTCAGCTAAAAATGTTCTGCTTACAGGACAAGAGCAGTCAGCCTGATATTTTATTAGATGTTGATTAAGAGAAACTCTTTAACCCACATTTACTGGCATTTCTTCACAGCTGCTATTTACTGGCTAATTTAAGATGTAAATTCAAAAGAGAAAAGTTCAGTTCCATAACATGGATTTAACAGCCTGACTAGCCCTGGGCTCAAAATCTCCCATTGAGAAACAGCAAAGGCATGTTTTCTCTGTAACGAGCAACCCAGAAGTGAAATCCTGGGAGTATATGAGAGGGACATGACTGTTCTGGAAATCACCAATTCTGTCACTTGGGGTTAACGCAGGGGCAGGGCCTAGTGAATGGCACTACTTTTATCAGATTGATATCAATGGCAACATTTGCCAGATATCAACAAATGCTTTTATATATTTTTAGCTTTTGTCTCATTGATTAGAAATAGTTAAGCATGTGATGTTACTAAAATTAAAATAATTCAGGTGGTGAGGGAGTGCGTGACAAGCAGACTGTTCCCTGGGAATGTGGCACACACAAACCTGTATTCAGTGTTCAACATTAGTGAGGGTGCTTGGAGGTGCAATCAGAAGCAAATTCCCAGATCTCTGGAAGACTTGGCTTCACAGGGGAGTATCTTGAAGTACAGATCTGCAGTGGTTGTAAGGGACTTAACAGCAGAAGCAACCACAGGCATGAGTTCCCATTTTAATGATGCCAAAGGAAGGGATGTCACTGAATGGGTGAAGAATGTTCTGCTAATAGAAACGGAAACAGCTAGCAGTCCATATTGGAACTAATATCGATAAGGAAAAGGGCTAAGGTCTTACTAGCATACTCTTAAGAGTCAGAGCAAAATTAAAGGTATTCATTTTTGCAGTATACTCAAAGTACAGAAACACAAAAATAATATGGTGAAAATATGATTGGAGGAATGGTGGGCTTTAGATTCCATCAACCCAAACAGAGAGAGAGAGAGAGAGAAAGAGAGAGAGAGGAGCCAGGAAAACTAGGATGGATAAATGGTAACAGAACAAGGAATAGTGTAGAAAAAGAAGTTAGATGAAGGAGGAAAAACCAAATCTAGCTAGCATTGTGTTAAAATTATTATTGTTTCTGTGAGATATGCTACAAATAAGGTTGATGAGTTATATGCACAAGTTGCTGCATGGGGCTATCATGTACTGGTTTAAATATGAAAACGAACAGGCACTAAATATTTCTATCTATAATGTATTCAGGAGGATGTCACAATCAGACATGGTCATTTAAAGGCAGAAAGGCTCGAAGGGCTGAATGCCATCCTCTGTTCCTATTTTGTTTCTTTTCTAGGAAAGACAAAGAAAAAGACTTGAGATGGGGTGGCATATTGATCAAAAGTAATACTACAGATCTGTGGGTGGGGATAGAGACAATATAGAAGAGGCCTTAAAGATTTATCTATTTTGATTACAGCCAAGGAACAAAAAAGGAGGTATTACTTGCTGGATGTTCACTATAAACCAAAACAGTGAGAAGGAGATAGAACAGCAAATATTAGAGAAATGTCTCTCTCTCTCCCCGCCCCCCCCCCCTCTAAGAATACTCAAGCTCTGTACTAATGAATGACTACAAAGATATAGAAATAATTGGGCATCATTTAGGACTCCAAAGACCCTAATATACTATAGAGAAAAGAAAAGCAAAGATCAAGGTGGCAAAATATTACTAAAATATGCACAGGAGAACTTTCTTAATTAGTGCTGCTAAATCAACAAGGAAGGGAGCAATGCTGACTCTAGTTCTGGGGAATAAATTAGGGTATGTTTTAGTGGGAGAACATCGGGAAAATAGTGAACATAACAAAATTAGGTTTAACAAGTTATTGAAAAAATAAAGACTAATCAAATGAAAAATGAAGACAGTCAATTTCAGCGATAGGAGAGAAATTTAGCACAGTCAAACTGTAAGAACGGATTAGTTAGGAAAACATTAAATGAGAAAGGAAGGTGCAGATAGTACAGGAATACACCTAGCATACTCCCCTAAAGAGAAAGCTGAGACACTGAAAGCTTCAGCTCTAGGCATGACAAGGAAATAAAGGTTTAAAAAAAAACAGAAAATGACAAACGTCAGACACAGAACATCATTAAAAACCAGGAAGAACCCAGATAGCCCAGGAGGAAACTGAAAAGTGATATTGGGAGACCGGTTGGAATGTATATGAACAGATTTCAGATAATCTAAAAAGGGAACCTAAAACATGGATATTACAAAATCTGACAACGTAGTAAGCAGAAGGAAGGATCGTAACAGCCTTCAAGTTGACAAATCACGACCGGTATTTATATAGCACCTTTAACCTAATAAATCTTCCCATGGCACTTCCCAAAGGCATTAAGTAAAATGACACTGAACTACATGAGGTCAAATGTAAACCCTGTCAACCAGGAAGATTCTAAGAAGTATGGTAAAAGAGGAAAACAAGGTAGAGAAATGGAGAAGTTGGAGAAGATTACAATAACAGACTGTCGAAGTATTTAGTAAAAGGTGAGAAATTTAAAACTGACAGACTGGTTAAATGGTAGGAACATGCAATTTAATCCTGTAATTGAGTAGTAATGCACTTAAGGAGGAAAAACATAGAGAGACAGCGTAATCTAAGTGCTAATAGGGAGGAAGTAGCAAGTGTAGTGGAATTAAGGGATGCAGGCTGAAAAATCTTTATAGATTGCAGGAATAAAACTATTTTCTCTCAGAAATTGGGCAGTCGCCAGAAAGAACAGATTTAAAATAATTGGTAGAAAGGGTGATGGCATCAGATTCCACATGATGTCTCACAAGACAATCAAGTATGCATTTGAGCTGAACAGATTCAGACACTTGGAGAAAAAGGGGCAGTTAGTTGTGATGGCTAACATGTGGTTCAGAATTACACCAACAGTGTGGGCTTGATTGCGGCTCCAGCTGAGATAGACTGCGGATCTCCCTTCTCGCTCCTCAGTCTGGAAGGCAATGGCAAACCATCACTCCCAAAACCTGGGGAAGGAGGATTTACATCTGGGCAGAGCACTTGTTGAATGGAAGTGGAAAAGAGTTTGGCGGTTGGGGGGGGGGGTAATAATTGGCCAGTTCTTTCACAAAGCTGACATAATAGGCTGAATAGCCTCTCTCAGCTGTTTAAGATTGTTCTAACCAAGATTGGGAATTGATGAGGTGTGGTCCAGAACCAAGATTAATAGGATTTGTATTTTGTTCGAAAACTACTGGCATATCATCTTTTCCAAAAATATTGAGAAATGACTGTCAAAAAGACAGCAGTCAAGAAGAAACCCCACACCTTTCAACCAAAGAGATATGTAAAATTGAAACAGCTGAGGTTATTCTTATTCACTGAAGGCATGTGGTCATCACTGACAGCCAGTTTTTACACGATAAATCACACTGCAGTAGTTGCAGGAAAATTGTAAAATTGAATTGTTCAAAGTGATTAGCCTCAACTGAAAAGTCTCTGGTCATATGTTGTACTCATCTACATTACCCCATGAGGTTTGAAAGTAATTGCACTGCAAATAAACAAGTTCTAAGATAATATCTTGGCCTTTAAAGCTACAGCTCACTTTACTTGTATGGAAAGCATGAGAGTATTTCTAGAGCGATAGAAGTGACAAGTAAAATTACGCTAAACTTGAATTGAACCTTGGTCAGACCACACCAGGAGGAGTCCTTCATACAATTCTGATCACTGTATAATAAAAAATATATCGTAGAGGTACTGGAGACAGTGCTAAAAAGGCCTAAAAAGATGACACCAGAAATTTGAAGCGTGCCTATCAAGATAGATTGAACAAGTGGGTCACTATTCTCTTGAAAAGAAGAGGCAGGGATATCCCGTTAGAAGTTTTGAAAATTATTAGTTTTTGATTGATCAAAGTTAGGGACCACACATACACGATTGTTATCAAGAAATTAAATAAGGAATTCTGAAAACAAATCTTGAATAGTGGGAATGGGGAACTCTATTGCAGGGAGTGGTCAACAGTATCATTGCATTTAAGGTAAGGCTGGATAAAACTTTCAGAGAAAAGGGAATGGAGTTATGCTGATAGTTAGATAAGGAAAGACAGTAGGAGTCTCGAGCAAAGCATAAACACTGGTATGGACTGGTTGGGCCAAATGGTTTGCTACTGAGCTGAATATCCTATGAAATTCTACACTAGGTACCAACTGTTACTGCACATCCACTAGCTGTATATCAGTGGAACAGAAAAGAAGATTTGCAGTCAGCAACTAAAGCTAACACTTCCACATTGGGTTAAGACTGTACATCGTACAGCAAACTTTTTATTAACTGGCACCTATGGGACCAGTATACCTGTTGATCAAAATATTCCAGATAATTAAGGAGGTATGCAAAATCACAGTAAACTCTGACTATGTGAAGCATTAACAACCCTCAAAAAAACTATGTAAAACACACCTTGTAAAATCAATGCAAAAACATACAGTAAATAATAGAAACATTATGTGGGGGATATACACATCATTGTTATCCTTTATTTACAACATACAAATACTCGGATATCGTGGTATCTGAGGTACACAATCTTTGCAGGTTTACCAAGAGATAAAGTGCCGGGTAAAACAAAGTTTGGTGTAATTCCCAATTGCCTATTTGAGTGATGACAAAGACTGAAAATAAAACTAGACTTAGATAGTTTAAGTTGGGAAAAAGCCCATTAAATTCACTTCGATCAGAACCCAAATATCGTGAAATCTCATCCAACTATCTTGGATATGCTTTCTGCTAATAAAAGGTACATTTCAGAAGCACATTTAAACATGCTTATTCCTTTTAGAAGTTGCTTTTTTTAACAACTCAAAGTTCCGAGCATTCTTTTAGCAGTTTCTACGGGTGATCCAACAATAGCTGTACGTTCTTTTTAATGGGGAAGCTCCGGTAGTCATAGAGCATTAAGAAGCTAAGAGATGCCAGTGTTGAATTAAGTCTGATACCAGCAGAGGTGCAAGATCAACATATAGGAGCTCCCTGATTTACAACATCTGAATTATGAACACTCATACATTACAAAGACGATGCCATAGAGGGGTGTAATTTTAAAGATCCAACATACGAACATTTCCTCAACTTACAAATGGCTATTTTATATTGTCCTGCATGTGCCACCACTTGCGTGTAAATTGACTTGTGAATGGACTCAAGAACGCCGAGGACTACCTGTACGTAAGACAAGATCAGACAGGGCTCCCACTCAAACAATATCCAGGCTGTCCCTGAAAGAAAGTGTGTATTCAAAGTACAAGGTCAAATTTTGCCCCAATATCGCCAGTCAACTGGCACCAGTCACAGTGCAGCACACATTTGAATAGCCACCTGAAATGGGTTACCACATGGGGAATCCATAACTTTGAGGCAGTCAGCATTTTCAGGTAAAACAGAAAAATATTTGGGAGGGAGGTGAAGTTGAAAATGTATCACTGTAATACTTTCACTAAAACAGGGCAATAAATTAATTCCAGTGTATTGACATTAAACTTAGATTGAGCCATTCATCTGCAATACAAGTTCTTGCTTTTGTTGAAGATCAGACTGTTTATAAAAATCAAATAAAGGCTTTTTACAAAATTGACGAAATGTTAGCTGCTTCAAAAACTGTGTTCATAGGAAAGATACTTACATGCAGAATTTGAAAATACTAATGATCATAACACTTCAAAGGAATCCATGTAATTTTTAATTTGGGGTAGGGTTTTCAGAGTTCGTGCTTGAGGCCAATCATTCGTTCAGCACTTACTCCAACCGTGCAGTAAGTTGGCCACCACAAGGTTTACAATTCTGTAAAGAAGGATGTTGTGAAAACGTTTACAATTCTGACTTAATTTATTAAAACTAAGCGCAAGGCGCTCCATGTCAGCTTGCTGAGAAGAATCAGTCTTTTTAAGCATTGAGCCAAAACTGTTACTCATTTGTGTGTTTTATAGCATGTGAGGCTGGCATTCAAGAAGAGATTAACAGCCACATTTGCTGACCTATCAAGGTGTGTAAGCACAGAGGCAGTTTCTGTTTCTTACAGAGGCAGTGTCAGTTTCTTAACCAATATGTGAAACAGCATAAATATTGCAACCTGAGTATTGAATTAATTTAACAAACATGAGACATAGTAACTCATTTCAATTGTTCCTACAATTGCTGAAGCTCGGATTATCATCAATGCCTCCAGGTTAGATGTCAGATACAGTCACGACTGAATTCAGAAGCCAGTCAGCTTATGTGGATAGCACATGATCCATAGTGAAACCAATTGTGTGGGTTCAATTTCTATTCTCGCTGTGGTGGATTTGGGTCTTGCATTCTCACTGTACCCTGAGAGTGCAAGGAAATGGCAAAGCATCCCTGACAAGAATTGGAAAGATAAATGGCTGAAGATGAAGCATTAGTCAATAACAAGCCAAAGATTTGTCTTCAGGCAGAACACAACTGAATGAATGAACTCGAGAAATAGGCATTCGAATAAAAAACATAAGGATGGCTGGCAACTGCAAGACAATTGCCCAGTGTAGTCACATTTTGGGAAAGGAAGGAAATGGTCAAGATTTTAAATAAATGCTTTTTATACAGTCATGTAGTAATGGTAATTTAGTCTACCAAAGTTCTAAACTTGTGTTTTGTTCTACCTCAATGCTGTTTATGCATTCTGGACTTAATTTGATGGACCAAACAGCTTTCTGGTTCCATGTCTGTGCCATAAACACGATTTTTAGATATATGGCTTCTGTCATGAGAAACCCAAAACACTGACAGATACTTTGTGTAGGTGATATCTAAAAGATTACATCACCAATTACCAAATTCTGAACATTTAATCCGTCAATTAATGATGCAGTGATGGCCACAGGCATCTCCTCACTGAGATGTCAATTAGAAATGTACAACATGTGAGACATTATTTGTGGAGTCTTGCTTAACACTTCAAGGACTCCTCAGAGTTAAGCATTCTGTCATTTATAACAAAGGATAAAGTTAGTTAGTATGTCTATATTTGTGCAATGACTCTCATACCTGCGTATCACTAATTGAACAATACCCAAAAGTTCTTGGAATGAGATATGTTACAAATTCTTTCCAACAAATCATCCTGAGGTGAAAATGTTTATTTCATGATACAGACTGATAGTTTGACATTAAGGGAAGTTTGAGGGAGTTTATTCTATAGCTGGCACTTATGACAAGAAAGTGCAAATAGTTTGATGAATGAGAGAAAGGCTGGTCACTATACAGTTGGCCATTGTAGTTTGTGTTTAAATTAGAGTTGGGATACTTCACTCTGCTGGTGTGGGATGGAGGACAGTTTGGGGAAGGAAGTCACTGCAAACTTGGCCTGGAGAGTTTGGGAGTTGTTCAGTAGGTTAAAAAACGTACTCAACTGGCATCCCACTACGTGATTCAATTAACACATGCAATAAACAGCTATTCAGTTTTATATAAACCCACCGATGAGCATATTTAAAAATTGTACACAAGTAAATAATCAGCATTACGACTGGCTGGTCCTGTCTTTTGGCAGAAAGTTCTCACTGGATTTAGCTTCATTTTCATTGGTTGATCCTGTGAATTCTGCTGGTGGATTGGTCAGGGTTTCCTTCTCGTGATGGGGAGTTGTCAGGGTGGACTTGTCACAAGGCTCTGCACAGCTGTCAGAAGCCAAAGATATCTGCTGTGAGGAGAGCTCTTCCTGCAACATTCAAACAAATCAAAATAATGGTCAGTGTGATACCATTGTAAGTGAACCATCTGTACTCAGATGCACAAGTATGATGACTCTACTCAATGCAGACACTGCAGCCACTGCAAACCAGAATTAAGTGAATTAATTTAACCTCTTCAATTGCTCAGGGCATAAATACATTCTATCTTATAGTTTTAAGTTGTACAGGCTAGAAGGTATTAGGTACCAGGCCTCAATCTATGCCAAACTGGCTGATGTATTCTAGGTCAGTAGTTTAATGGGGCACAACAACTGGATCATGCATGACAACAGTGACCACAGTTCAGTAATAAATGTACTTCATCAGTGCCACTTCTAAGATACAAATTTCCACTTCTGCACTATTGGCTGGCATTTTTCTACCACATCTACTTGAAGGTCATCCAAAACTTATCTGCCAGTGTATTAACTTGCACCACATTCACTGTGCCCACTGACCTACAAAACCTCCAGGTCAAACAAATTATGCATGGAAAACAAGAGCTGCAGCTTCACAGTTGGTAACTGTGGATTCTCCAACAACATGCAAGAAAATTGGACAGATTTTGACAGCATTGGTCCTGTATTTCCTCTGATTGTCACTCGACTCTCCTACATCTTGATGCAGTGAATCTTCACTGGGTGTCACTGTTAGGCATGGCTGAATAAAATATGGCTGTCTACATATGTCTTAAGCATTCCATTTTTTTAGATCAAGGTGTATAATTGAGTGAATTTTACATTTCTTTGCAGAGTCCCTCTGATTTCTGCATTCCTGTTATGGGGATGGTGGGTACCTGAAGGTAAGTTTAATGATTTGACTGATTTGCTTGTGATCTTGTTGGATTCAATAGTATTTTAGGCATTCTGCATATATAACATCGTTGCAGTAAGACATAATCAAAACCTTGGATGGTACAATGGCTCAGTGATTAGCACTGCTGCCTCAGTGCCAGGGACCCAGGTTTGATTCCACCCTTGGGTGACTTTTGGGTTTGCACATTCTCTCCATGTCTGCATGTGTTTCTGCTGGGCGCTCATGTTTCTTACCACAGTCCAAAGATGTGTTGGTTGGGTGGATTGGCTGTGCTAAATTGCCCATCTGGTGGTGAGCAGGCTGGGTGGATTAGCCATGGACTATGCAGCACTGCAGGGATGGAATGGGGTGGTCGGTTTGGGCGGGGTGCTCTTCAGGGGTTTGGTGTGGTCTCAATGGGCCAAATGGTCTGCTTCCACACTAGGGATTCTAGAATTCTAAAATTGCTCAGATTATGTGTTCTTGTGCCAGCTACCCATATTTACACTACATAGACCAATTCCATTAACATGGGGCAGGCCGTTTCTACAAAACTGCCGACGGTAAAGAAGCAGTTTGCACAATGTATGCGGGGAAAATTGTGGTGGGAGGGGAGGGCATGGCAGGACAGCAGGGAGGAAGAGGAGTTGTATGCTGTAAAAATGAGTGAAATGGGAGCAAGTGGAACACATGATAAAGAATCCCGAGAGCAAATGCAAATAGAATGCTAAAAGTAGTAGAAAAGAGATATAGAGGAAGGTCACTTGTTAATGGGAGAAGATAGGTCAACCATATTGAAAGCAAAGAAGAGATAGGTAGTGAGAGGTGGTGAGGGGTGTTCAGAACAGAAGGATACTCAAAATGGAGGGCAGAGTTCATGGTTTGAACTTATTGAACTTAATGTTGAGTCCTGAAAGCTGTAAAGTGACTAAGCAGAAATGAGGTGTTGTTCCTCCAGGAGCTTCACTGGAATATTGTAGCAGGCCTCGGACTGAAATGTTAGCATGAGAGTGACATGATGTACTGAAATAGCAAGCACCTGGAGAGGCAAGGAATGATTAGGGATAGTCAGCATGGTTCTGTGCGAGAGAAATTGAGCCTCGCAAATTTGATTGATGAGGGCACAGCAGTAAACATTGTTTATTTGAACTTTGGTAAAGCCTTTGTCAAGGCTCCACAGGTAGACTAATTAGTAAGGTTAGATCACATGATATTCAGGGTGAGCTTGCCAAATGGATACAAAATTGGCTTAAGGGTAGGAGACAGAGCGGGGTGGTGACCTGTTACCAGCAGTGTTCCACAGGGATCAGTGCTCAGTCCACTTTTGTTTTATATGAGTAATTTAGATGAGAACATAGAAGGCATGGTTCATAAGTTTGCGGATGACACCAAAAATTAGTGGTATAGTGGACAGTGAAGAAGGATATCTAAGATTATAAAGAGATCTTGATCAGTTGGGTCGATGGGCTGAGAAGTGGCAGATGGAGTTTAATTTGGATAAATGCAAAGTATTGCAATTTGGTAAAACAAACAAAGGCAGGGCTTATTCAATTAATGGTAGGGGCTGGGGTAGTGCTGTAGAACAGACACCAAGGGGTTCATGTATATAATTCTTTGAAGCTTGCGTCACATATAGACAGGGTAGTTAAGAAGGCATTTAGCACACTTGCCTTCATTGCTCAGACCTTTGAGTATAGGAGTTAGGACATCATGTTGAGGTTGTAGAGTACTGTGTGCAGTTCCAGCTGCCCTGTATGGGAAGAACGTTTTTAAGCTAGAGAGGGTTCAGAAAAGATTTACCAGGATGTTGCCAGGAATGGAGAGTTTCAGTTATAAAAATAGGCTGGGGCTTTTTTTCATTAGAGCGCAGAAGGTTGAGGGGTGACCTTATAGAGGTTTATAACATCATGAGGGGCACAGATAAGATGAATGGCAGGTATCTCTTCCCTAGGGTTGGGGATTTCAGGACTTGGGGGGGCATATTTTTAAGGTGAGAGGAGAAAGATTTCTCGCCCGAGAGACAACTTTTTATTTTTACACAGAGAGTGGGTCATGTGTGGAATGAACTTCCAGAGGAAGTGGTCAATGTGGATATTGTTACGTTTAAAAGACATTGGGATAAGTACATGAATAAAAATGTTTGAAAGGATATGGGCCAAGTGCAGGCAGGTGGGACTAGTTTAGAGATAACAAAGTGTACATCTGGATGAACACAGCTGGCCAAGCAGCATCATAGGAGCAGCTTCCTGCTCCTATGATGCTGCTTGGCCTGCTGTGTTCATCCAGCTGTACACTTTGTTATCTCGGATTCTCCAGCATCCGCAGTTCCTGTTATCCCTGGGACTGGTTTAGTTTGGGATCATGGTCGGCATGGACTGGTTGGAACGAAGGGTCTGTTTCCGTGCTGTATGATTCAATGTATGGGTTTTTCTTGAGGATAGGGAGCAGGTAGCCTGCAAAGCTGTTGATGTGACATTGGCCACCTTAATTTCTCTGTTCCCCTCACGCACATGGACCTATCTTCTTCTGAACTTGTGGCACTCTGTCCTTTCAGGTCTAGCCCGGACTTTACTGACAACAGTGGTGCCGCTGCCATCTGGTGTGGCACCTCTACCATGTAGAGGCTGGAAGCCAATTCTCAGGCACTTCTTCAATCACTTCCTAGATCATCACTCCATTACTGAACATCAGGTGATTGTTTCCAGGATTATCTCTGGGGCACCTTTACCATCTGTTCCACTCACTTCTCCTCCTCCTCCAAACTTTACAACATAAAAATCTTCACTTTTCTCACCCCATTAGGTCCAAAATTGATCTGACGCATTAAATATTTTTCTCTCCACAGACAATGCCGAACCTGCTCAGTTTCTCTAGCACTTACTATTTTTATTGCAGATTTCCAGCATCCAGAGTTCTTGGTGTTGGCTTATTTAAGTGAAGACCAATTTATGGAATACTAACAGAAGCGATATTTCATACGTCGTTTCCACTCAAAATATATTCCAGCAATACATTAACTTCATACAATTTTTGGTGAACTGTTGAAAATTCTTTTAGCCAAAGTGACTTCCAACAGACTTACCGGTTTGGATGTAGATGGAGGTGGTGAAGCAACACACAAGGCAACATCTTGTGAACTGGTCTGAAATTTGGTTTAAAAAAGAGATAATAATTTTAACATTACATGCATTTTCAAAAAAACCTCCATTTCCTTCTCACCAAATATCATAAAGTACCTGAACAGTAATGGAGCCTGAGACGAACAGCAGGCAGGCTCCCCCCGCCAGGCTACTACAGTCTTTGAAACTGCACAAAGCACAAAAGCCACCATCGTCAAAATTCTCTATCTCCCAGTTTATAGCCCTCTCAATTTTCAAATCAAAAAACATTTACAAGTCTATTGACCTACTGTCCTTTCTTGTAAAAAAAAGCATAATCTCCAGGGCCTGTTTTGGGTCTCCAATTTAAAAGTGCAGGAGACAAGGACCAACAGACTTACTGTCAAGTATCACTTACAATAAATGGACAATTAGGACAGCTTTTACAGTTCAGCTGGCCCCACAGGCTGTAAACAAGCAGGATCCACATTCTGTGAAATGAGTGGACACATGGTGACTGTACTCAAGGACAGAAATTTGGAAATGGGACATGCTAAAAGCTTTTGAACACAAATTATAAATCACTTGAAAGTGAACAATGAAACCTCAGGCATAGAGAGTAGTTTTTTTCTGATAAACAAACATGTATCACATACAAAAACATTCATCATTTTTAAGAATCATTAAGCCAAACAATTTAGAAGTCCACAATCATCAGTGAAGTTCCTGCTTGAACAATATGGAATGCATACAAATTCCCTTCTGTGATACATACAACAAAGGTAGCCCAATATTTTTTAAATGCAGATTGGCAGATTTAAACTTTGAAGAATCCCCCAAATATACACAGATGGCAATCCAACCAGTTAATACTATGCAACTGTCCAAATCCACATTCTATTGCTTGATACTAGCGATGAACACCAATATGACTTTAACTTTGTGGAACAGCTGGAGTGAGAGGAACGTGAATGCCTGTGGAGAGATTCTGGTAGTAAAACAAGCTCAGTGCTTGAGCGAGACATCAGAAATCCACCCAAGGCTGTCATGCGGACTTGAAAATTGTGACATTTTACACCCAGTTTGGATTTGCATTTCAAAGAAAGCAAACAGATAAAAATTAACGTGACATTTATAAAGCAAACCAAGCAATAAACTACACTAAAAGTCTGCTCAACCAATAATCATCTAACATTAATAATGGAAAAGCTCACTGGTATTGTGATCTATGTTTTTTTAGAGATTAAAGATTAGGACACAGGGAGATTTTACAATCCAGGGCTATATTTGATTAATGAGCTTATTAGGGTTGTATAAAGGGTTATTTTTGTTCTGTATCTGATCCACATTATACTTTACTGGGGAGGACTTGAGGCTAACAGTGGGAGACAAAAGTAGAACAAATTACCAGTCCCAACACTCAGACTCTTTGGCTCAATTGGCCTAAAATGATCAACAACATAGCAAGTTATCAAAACCCAGTTTCTAATAAATATCTTAGTCTTTCCTACTTCAAAGTGTCAATCAGATACTGAATTAGACTGACACTTCAACATGTGATTCTTAATCATAAATAGAATTTTTTAGGGTTACATCAAAGTTTCAGGAGATCCCAATATAACATGGTTAAACCTGTTCATACCGGTCTCAAGATAGACCAGTATGTTAGAAGAACTGCAAATTTACTTAACTTTATTGTTATTATTTTGAAAAATAAACATCTTCTATTCACTCATATCAAACTGGTATTCACCACAAATCCACTTCCATTCCAGAACATTGTCACCTCCTTGCGCCAGCAAGCCACACAGATGCTAGTGATCAGAGTGCACGGGACCAGGTAAAGGAGTGCTGGTTGTCCTGTCTGCATCAGTGCCAGGGCAAGAAAGGTAATGAGAAGTCCAATGCCATAAGCTGTGGAGGAGAAAAAACTTCAATTTACAACAATCATTTGCATAAACATGAAAGGTAGGTGTAGGAACTTAAAAATCTCTCACTGTCCAGTACTCTTTTAAGTGAATGCATTTAATATTTCATTACACTCAACTAGAGTCTACCTCATTTCCCTCCGGGACTTTATATACGTTTCTGTGAATATTAACTTAACAAATTTGGATCCTAGCTCTGACCTTCCTTTGGATATTCCCATTCTACTGTTTACCTTTCCATTTTGGAAGCAAGACAGATTCATCAATTTGGTCTTCCCGAAGTTTTACTAAAAGACATATGAAGTAAGCCATTCAGCCCATTGAGTCTGCTGTACCACTCAATAAGGTCACGAATGATCTAATAATTCTCAAGCTTTTCAAGCTGTACAACTTAAAAGCCATTATTATAGGCAATTAAATCCATTAATTGCCTCTTACACAAGTAATTAATAGGTACAAAGTCTTAATTACCTTTTACATGTCCCCTTCAAGAGGTTTGATCAGATATAAAGAATCTTCTCAAACTCTGACAGTTTTGACAGAGTTTGTACTTGAAACATTAACCTACCACGTGTCTTTCTAGTGCTAATGGTTATGCCATTAATTTCAGCATTTTATGCATTCTTGGGTTTGTTTTCCCTCTACTGGTTAGTATAGTCATTGAGGTCAAGTTATTGATATTTTTCACATGTATTCCATATATTCAACATTAAAGGAAAATGTTACAATTTTCTACCTAATTATTTATTAGGTTAATCAAGATTAAAATATTTCCCTACATTACATATAGTGTGTGTATTAATTCTGTTTCAAAATCCTTGTTATTCAGTTGGATTTTACATTTTATTATATCACTCAACTGTGTAACTCTAACTGTTACATCTGAAACTAAACAGTCCAGCTGATTGAATCTTCCATGATGCAAAATTAGCCAATTCCAGCTGAAGGTACAATCATTATGAATTGACAGTAACAGTGCACCTACTTATAGAATCATTGAATCCTGCAGCACAGGCAGCCATTCAGCTCATCATACCTGCGTCAATTCTTTAAAGATTGACCAAAAATAGTCTAATTCCCTTTCCGGCCAATCCTTTGTATTCCCTGCAACCAATACTTTTTATCTTAAGGGTGTGTAGTAGATATATAAAATACACACACAAACATATATACATACATAATACACAGATAAAAACATATGCTGAAGTTCCTGCTCTACAAAGGGTCTTGGTGCAACAAAGAAAATGTCGGCACTTACCAATTGTGCAAGCCACAAAATAAATTCGTGAGGTCTGTGCCTGAATGTCAAACCTGTGGCAATAGGCCACCAACATTCCTGAAAGGAAAACCAAAAAAGGAAGCTGTTACTTACATTTTTGGATAGAAGGAGAAAACGAAATTGCAATTTACAACAATGATCTAAGAGAATTGTTGAAGGCCCTACAGAATGGTCTTATCCTCAACTACTTGGAAAATGATGTGCTTTTCAATTCAGTACAGACTGATAAGCATATACAGATGTGGGGTCTGCTTAGTGTTGGCCTCCCACTGGGGCCAGCATCTTTATGCTATTTAAGACCAAAGTCCTACAAAGAACTATGTTGATTCTGCATGCAGCCAGGAAAATACATAATGGTCAGTAGCTCTAATGCAAAGGAAAACTACCTTACAACAAATTCAGAATTCTTAAATAATTCAATAGTTTCTTGTATTTGATTAACCAAATATTTGAATACATCTAGTTTTAGCGTAAAGGCCTAAAGCAGGTAAATATCCTGAAAATTTGTTTACCTGGTATTAAGACATCACCAAAGCCAAGGAGGGAGAATGGCCTGTCACACAGTGCCAGAGGTGACGAATTCAAACGGGGCACTTTTAGCACCATTGGAAGCTAAGAACAAAAGAAAAATCTCACCAGGAACGCAAATGGTTTAATTTGATTATATCAGAGAGAAGAGTTTGATTTACTTTGAATCTGTTTTCCATAAAACCAGACTCTAACAGCTGATTGTACTCTAAGGTGTCAAGTTCATTTATTTCATTACAGTACTGAAACATGATAACACAATTATACCTATTAGTACCTGACTCGGACAGATTTAGAATGAATCTAAATGGTTATCGAAGAATACTGCTAAACATCAATATCCCAATGACGAACATAATGAGCCTTTTAGCTTGCCGTTCCGACAAAGCATCAACAAACCTATCAAAAAATCTGCTCTACTCTTGAGAAATAGATAATTGGTTGGTAAGCATTAAATAAGCAGCACAAGATCCTAACAGACTCATAACTAATAAACGGTAAAAATCTTTTGAAATTAGCTAGTTTACTCCATCCGAACACAGAAATTCAAGGCAAAATATGCTTAGCCATCAGCACATCAATAGCTGAGCCACTCAGACCAGGAAGGTCTCATTTGATCAATGCCTCTGCAGTTATCTTCTCTTTCCAGGTCTGCTGTTGATGTCAGCCTTTTGGAGATATGCTGCACGACCATAGTCGTACTAAATGACCTAATTTTGAACGTGTCCATGTGGATGGTGAATTAGAATAGGACTAGATGGAGTTTTGATAACTGGTGCAATCAGGCCATTTTGCCAATCTTCATTTTCAGGTTTACAAATAAATAATGTTGACATAGGTGGGTAACTAAAAGGTACCAACCACAAAACCAAACTCAAATGAGGAGTCAGAAGACAGAGACGGAGGTAAACCTGTAGGGAAAATTTAAGATTCAAAAGATTCAAAGATAGAAGCACCAGAACTTCCTGAGATGAAACTGTTAACTCCTCCTGCTTCAGTCTCTGTCTATATCCCCATCCTAAATTCTGGGAATGAGATCTCATTGTCGTATTAGAAGCAGGTGTCCAAACCTCTAGCAGAGAAATGGAGGTAATAACACTGGAAAAATCTGGTTCACATCCTTCCATTAACAGGAAAATAAAAAGGCCTCAGTGACTGAATGCGCCAAGTTAATCTTCTCGCTCCTCTTTTTACCCTTTCATGTAGGTCTAGAATCAAAAGGAAATCTATTCCAATCAACTCTTTCTTGGTTGGATCTCACATTCAAGGGGAATGGCACCTTGATCTGTCAAGGAGACTGATCAGCCCATTTACCGTATTTGGCAGAATTTCTAGAATAGCCCAGGAGTGCCTTCAAAGTCTGTTTGGAACATGGCAGGAGAAGAGCCTAGCCAACAGAATTGCTGTTCATTGCAGTTGACAACTCAGTTCCACTTCAAGCTTCAGAGCCCAGGTCAAACAGGGGTGTATTTTCTAAACCAGATTGAGTGCTATATGGATGTAATAATTAAGCCATAGAATAAAGATTAAGGCAGCAAAATACAGGAGTCAAGTGGTTAAAAAAGATCAAGCAGGAGAATCCCAAGTGCATGATCTCCTGCTCTCACAAAACTTTGAAAACTTACACTTGCATAACATTCCAAAGATACTGCAAAATAGTTGCAAGGAATAAAGAAAACAGACATACATCAGGAAGGAAAACAGGGAAATGCAAGCGTTATGAAGGAATGGGTCAAGCAGTTAACTGTAAATAGGCATGACAGAGCAGCGTATAGGACAACCAAAAGGAAGAGACAGTAGAATGGAATAAAAAAATTCAAGTATTTTAATAATTTGTTGATAGAAACACTGCAAAGGCCACTGCTGGTTTTAATAAGTAACATGACAGCATGCTTTCAGCTGTACCTTCTCTTGAGTGGAGAAATCAGAAGGACCAGCAGCAACCTCCATCATGATACTCTCCCCGCTCTGAAACACACAAACTCATCACTCTTAGGAAATATGGCTTCACTTCAAAAATTATTTCAGTGCCCTTTAGAACTCTTGGAAAACAACTTGGTGAAGAAATCACAGAGTGAGGCAATAATATTCTCCACTCCACTCCCAACAGTCCACAGCCACCCACTGCACCCAAAATTATTTTGTTCATGACTTAATGTTAAGCTGCTTCTTTTATACATTTTTTCTAATCATTTTCTTTAAATTTGAAGCAATACAAAATTCTTTATAAGTGCAGGATGCTTTTAACTGGTGTCTTAGCATTCAAACATATCCCACAAGTTAAAAGAGTTAGGGCAAAAGGTGCTGGCATTCTGCCAAATTATGTTTCTTCATAGTTTCTTCAAGTTAAATGAATTAAAAGGAGCTCATGTGGAATTGAGAGTCACATTTAAAAACGGATGAAAGCTACTCAGCTCTTTCTTTTAATGAAAAGAAAAGATACAGCTTGGTTGCCAAATAAGAAAGGACAAATTGCTGCAAACATAATTGGTAATAGTCACATATTCGTTTTGGACCAAAAAAGGATAGATTGGGGTACTTTCTAGATGGTATGACATTAAATACAGTGGATGTCCAAACAGACTTGGGGGTTCAGGTGCATTGATGTTTAAAATGTCACAAACAGGTCCAAACTATGATAAAACAAAATGAAATGAAATTCTGGCCTTTGTATCTAAGAGACTGGCGAACAAAGATGCAGATATTTGCTGCAGCCATACAGAACCCTGCTTGGACCCTATTTAGAGCACTGTGAGCAGATGGGGATGGATACATTGGCCTTTTTTTGAAGTACAACATAGGTTTATAAGAATGACACCTGGATTTCTGGGTTAAGCTGAGGAGAGATTAAGCCTGTTTCCTCTAGAATTTAGAACGTTAAAGGTGACCTGATCCAAGTGTTCAAGATATTAACAGTTAAAAGACAGGTAGATAAAGATAAACTATTTCCACTGGTTGAGGATTCTAGAAGTAGGAGGCAAAGTCTGAGAATTAGGGCCAGACCATTCAGGAGAGATGTTATGAAGCACTTCTACACACAAAGGGTGATAAATGTTTGTAACTCTCTTCCACAAATGGCAGTAGATGTTAGATTGGTTGTTAATTTTAAATTTGAGGTAAATTTTTGTTAAACGAAGGCTTTAAGAGATATGGGCTAAAGATTGGTAAATGGAGTAGGCTACAGATGAGCCAGAACTCATTGAGTGGTGAAACAGGCTCAATGGGCTGAATGGCCTACTTTTGTTCCAATAACTCTGTTTTTCTTGCCCACTTTAATTGGGCAAATAATTTCATACAGGATGCCTACAGCCAGCAGAAATGTTTTTCACTATTTGCCTAGACTGGGTTAGATCCCAAAAGTCAGAGATAGAGGCCAGTGTTTAATCCACTGCACTAATCATGTTGGAACTGGTGACTGAATACCATTAGCTAATAGTGACCTACATACTTTCAATCAATATAGATTTGTATGTAGAATCAAAGGCAAAATCTCAGTTAATCTCAAAAACAAACTGCAAAGTAATTTATCTTTGCTACTGAAATATTAAAGATTCTGCAGGCAACACATTTTTCAGCTTACCTGTGTAAGGAATGGTGTAATGGAGACAAAAAATATATCGTAGACAAACAGAACTGTCAGCAGTAATGTGCAAGCCTGGATAAAACAAGAGAGAGCTATTAAAGTCCAGAAACAGTTAATACTAAAGTTCAATGCAAACACCATTAAAGTCTGAAAAATCTATGATTAAAGTTAAATATAAACACCAGCAGAATCTATAAATGGTTAATATTGAAGCCAACCAAAACATTAATGTGTCTAATCAGTAACCTGCTTCATTGTCAGTCCAGCCTATCAGTATGGATCAAGCTGCTTTCAACAAATTCAAAGAAACATGGATAGATTTGTGATTAAATAAGTGACTGTGGGTTACAGAATTTTAATTAGATGATAATCTTATCCTTCCTTTACTAATTACATTTCAGGTCTCTGCTCCTTGCCAGGCCACAGCTTCCCAGACTGAATTTTTAAGCATTACTGTCATTACTATACATTTCTTTACATATGTGACAACAGATTGATTTAAAGTAAGTGCACACTTGCCAGAGATAAGGTATTCCAACTATCCACATTGGGTATGGCAAAGTGTGCAAGCATAAACAATGGTATTAGATACACAGGAACTCTGGCCTTCAATGTTAAAAGGTCTGCACTAGCTAGAATTTGCAGTTAGCGCCACCTAGTAGTGTAAGTGAAAATTACTGCAACATGTAACAGGCTTTTAATAGACCTAAACTGATTGAACTTCCGATGAGATCTGCCTGAAATATTATCTCTCTCTCAATGGATTCTGATTGACCTGCTGATTATTACCTGCATTTTCTGTTTTTATTACTGAAGTAAATGTTCCAGATCCTGATCACACTTTATTTGCGGGATATTTAGAACGATTTCTGAAAATCTGATAGCAAATATGGAATCACAACGGTTAACATGCAGGTATAGCAAGCAATTACAAAAGCAAATGTTAACAGGATATTATGACTCAGACAGAGTGCAACAAAGGTTCATTCGAGGCTCACAGGACTGATTTCTGGAACGAGGGGATTGTCTGAGATTAAGTTGATTGATTGATCAAATACTTGCTAGAGTTTATAGAATAAAACAGAATCAAATAGGTAATTTATTGTCACTTGTATTTTTACAAAAATGCATTGAAAAGTGTTTAAGTCGCCATATTTCCAGCACCTATACTAATAACAGAAATTATATATAAAATAAAACTAAGACAAAGTCCATCTCTGTTCATGTCCTGGCTCAAGGTTGAAGAAAAAACAGGAACCACATTCTCCACCGCTGCAGAAATCAACATCGAAGCTGCTGGAATCCCAGGCCAGATGACATTTAGAATAAGAGGTGATCGCATTGAACATAAAATTCTTAAAGAGCTCAACACAATGGATGCTAGGAGAATGCCCTGGTTGGGCCATCTAGATAGTAGGAGGCACAGTCTCAGACTAAATTGTCAGTCATTTAGGATTGATGTGGAGTAAGTTTATTCTCTGAAAAGGTTGTAAACACTTGGAATTCTCCAAAGAGAGTTGTAGGTGTTCTAATAATGAGAATATATCGAGGAAAAAAAAAACTATTTATGCAAAGAAACCAAGAATTTGGGACTTTTTCTTAAAATTCATGGAAAGTAGGTGTTACTGGTTAGGCCATAATTTATTGCTCATCCTTTCTTGCCCTGGAGAAGTCGGTAGTAAGCTACATTCTAGAACCGCTGCAGCCCATATGATGCAAGAACACAGTGTTATTACAAAAGAAGTGCCAGTCTTCAAATCAGCAAATGAAGCAAGCAGCGATCTACTTCCAGGATGGTGAGTAGCTTGGAGGGGAACTTACAGGCCAGAGTGATCCTGTGTTTGCTGCTCTTGTGGGCTGCCAATCAAGCAAGCTGCCTTATCCTCAATGGTATTGAGCTTTGAGTGTTTTAGGAATTGCATTCATCTGGGCAAGGAGAGAGTATTCCACCCTAATGGTGCCTTGTAGATGATGGATAGGTTTTGGGAAGTGAGGCAGCGAGTTACTCATCACTGAATAACCAGTCTCTGACCTGCTCTTGTACCCAGGGTACTTGTACAGCTGGTCCAACTGAGTTTCTGATTACTGGTCACTGGGAATGCCCAGGATGTTGATAGTGGAGAATTCAGCAATTTTAATGCCACTGAATTCCAAGTGGCAATGGTTGGATTTTCTTGTTTGAGATAGCAATTGCCACGCACTTGAGTAGTGTGCAAGTTAATTGTCACTTATCATCCAGAACCTGAATGTTGTCCAGACCTTGCTGCATTTGGACATGGACTGCTTCAGTATCTGAGGAATTGTGAGTGGTGCTGACATTGTGCAATCATTAGCGTATACTGCATTTCTCACCTTTTTGAGACACTGTACAGATAAATAACTCAGCTTTATCCCCCAAAATTCAACCAATCTGATTGGCTATGATAAGCTGATACAACTTTCTACCTCATAACTGAAAGTACTAATAGATCAGGTTTACCTCATTAACACAATGAGGAAGATGTGGAGACAATATATAAGAAGTCTGTGAAAGTCCCCCCAGCCATCAGTAATAAACCTAAAGTATCTAAAAAGTAAATTGCACAAGGGGAAAAAAAACCTCTGATAATGTCTAACCAGCCAGGAGCTTGTTCGTTATAGATATCCTTTCAACCAGTCTGGCCATTATTGTCAATGGGTCACATATAGATCAGCTGATGGATTTAGACTCTGGCTATCCAAACTTTAACTGCAAATATCATTTCATAACCAGCTAGTATTCATGCAACAGAACTCAAGGCACAGTACCTTAAAAGTTGGGAGTCGGATTGTTTTCAACATGTATAGGCAAAAGGCAATCCCCAGAGTATCTTGCAAAACCCAGGCCCATCTGTGAAACAGGATCCATTCAGTACTCAAAGACTGTGCAATAAATCATTGCCCCAAAAAAGTAGCAACACCAACATGATACTTTATAATAATAATGTCAGACGCTGAAGATTCATTAGTACAAGCCATTTACTCAAGATGTCCGTTTAAAGACACCTTTGGTACCTTTCAAGTAATTTTAAAAACAGTAGCTTTTAATAACTCAATTTTCACTTAAGGTTAAATAAAGAAAACCAGCAATTATGAAATATCAAATTATGAGAAAATATCTGCATGTTTGCACTCTGACCTTAAATTAGCACAAATCAAACAGAAGTGGGTAATTGATATAGTGCGATAATCAGCAAATAAATTTCATTGGGAGAGATTTAGGTATATATATTAGACAGTGAACACAAATGTATAAATCTGCATATTGTAATTTTAAATATATAATAATACAATGCAAATAGGAGATAAACAATCAATTCATGAAAGCACTTTGTACAAGAGTGGTTTAAAATCACCTCTACACATCTAAGAATGCTCATATATTGGGATAAGAATTAAAACAAATATTAACACCATGTAATTTCAAAACCAGTAATGCAAACAGGTACGAATAATAATTGTTTAACTCAAAGATTAACAAAAAGCTAAATGTTTAAATTCTAGCAGACTGAAGCAATATGTGTTGGAAATAGGCTAGCTAATTTTATCAGAATTTTTGAATATAACATTTGAATAGGAGCAGGATGCGGTGGGAAGTTAGGGAAGAAATGGCAGGGGCCATAGTAGAAATATTTTTATCGTCTGTAACCATATATGAGGTGCCAGAGGACTAGAGTGTGGCTAATTTTGTGCCTTTAATTAAGAAAGGCTGTAAGGCGAAGCCTCGGATCTTTGGCCTGTGAGCCTGACATTAGTGGTGGGCAACATGTTGGGAGGTGATTCTGAAAGACAGGATTTACATACATTTAGACAAGCCCCAAGGAATGATTAGGAATAGTCAGAATGGTTTTGTGCAAGGGAAACTGTGTCTCTCAAACTTGATTAAGTTTTTTGAGGAAGTAACCAAAAAGATTCGCGAGGGCAGAGCTGTAGTTGTTTCCCTGGACCTTGGTAAGCTTTTGATAAGGTTCTGAATGGTAGACTAATTAGTAAAGTTAGATCACATGGGATTCAGGGTGAGGTTGCCAATTGGATACAACATTGGCTTTACAGTAGGAATCAGAGGGTGGTGGTGGAGGGTTGTTTTTCAGACTGTAGCCCTGTGACCAGTGGTCTTCCACAGCGATCATTGTTGGGTCCACTTTTGTTTGTCATTTATATAAATTATTTGGATAAAAATATAGGAGTCATTGTCAGTAAATTTGCGGATGACACCAAAATTTGTGTTGTAGTGGACTGTGAAGAATGTTATCTAAGATTACAAAGAGATCTTGATCAATTGGGTCAATGGGCTGAGAAGTGGCAGATGGAGTTTAATTTGAATAAATGCAAGGTATTCCATTTTGGTAAAACAAACAAGGGCAAGACTTATAAAATCAATGGTAAGGCTCTGGGTATTGTTGTAGAATAGAGAGACTTAGGGGTTCAAGTACATAATTCTTTGAAATTTGCATCACAGGTAGACACGATGGTTAAGAAGGTATTTAACAAGCTTGTCTTCACTGCTCAGTTCTTTCAGTATACGAGTTGGGATATCATGTTGAGGTTGTACAGGATGTTGGTGAGGCCTCTACTGGAGTAATGGGGTAGTTCTGTTCGGCCTGTTATAGGAAGGATATTATTAAACTGGACAGGGTTCAGAAAAGATTTATCAGGATGTTGCCAGGAATGGAGGGTTTGAGTTATAAAAGTAGGATGGATAGGCTGGGACTTTTTTCACTGGAACATAGGAGGTTGAGGGTGACCTTATGGAGGTTTATAAGATGATGAGGGTGAAGGTGAATGGCAAAGGTCTTTTCCCTAAGATGGAATAGTTCCAAACTAGATGGCATATTATTGAGGTGAGGGGAGAAAGATTTGAAAAAAACAAGAAGGGAAACTTTTCTTACAGTGAGTGGTTAGTGTGTGGAATGAACTGCCAGAGGAAGTGGTGGATCCAGGTACAGTTAAAACATTTAAAAAACATTTGGATCAGGATATGAATAGGAAGGGGTTGGAGCGATATGGGCCAAATGCAGGCAGATGCGACCGGTTTGGTTTGGGAACATGGTCAGCATGGACTAGTTAGACAGAAGGGTCTGTTTCCATGCTGTATGACTCTAAGAGAAAAAGCAAAGACAGGCAGCACGCTCAAAAGAAAATCAGAAGATGGGAGTATGGTGGTGTCAAAGTTTGCTTAATATATGGGAGGAAACATCACATTAAAGGTATCATGAGGAAACAATTGTATGAAAACCTATATCAGTGAGGAGGGATAACTCAAGTGAAAAGTAAATGGAAAAAGCTAACAAAAGAGAGGAAAAGGTAGCCAAATTTTAGAATGCAGATTCCAACAAGGGTGGGAAAGTTTAGTCTACATGTTAATCTACATGCTAATTGAAGGTCTGCCGTTATTAAAGTCAACTTGAATTTTTGACAATTGTTATTCAGACAAAAGAAAAGTCCAAGCAAATGGTCAGAGTTGTAGGAGGGGCAATGAAAATGATAAGCAAGCAGCAGCCTGTGTCAATAACTAAACAGACAGATGTTTGGCAAAGCTACTACCTAATCTGCATTTGGTCTTCTTGGGTGTAGACTACATTGTAAGCATTGGATACAATGGTCTAAAAGCAAATATACAAATAAATTGTATGCAAAACAACAAGACAATATTACTGAGATAACAAAGTGTAGAGCTGGATGAACACAGCAGGCCAAGCATCATCAGAGGAGCAGGAAAGCTGACGTTTCAGGTCTGGACCCTTCTTCAGAAAATTTTCTGCTCCTCTAATGTTGCTTGGCCTGCTGTGTTCATCCAGCTCTACACTTTGTTATCTCAGATTTTCCAGCATCGGCAGTTCCTACTATCTCCAAGACAATATTACTTACTTGTCTTCATTTCTGAATACTGCCCACACACAACTAATTGAGACACAAAACATGCCCAGAACCAACATCCGTACTTGGGGACGCTTGTGACTACATGGTAGATCTGGAATCCTGATTAGAAGAGGAGAAAGATTCAGGGTAATATCAGTGGAAAGGCAAGGAGAGAATTCCAGTTTCAATGTTGCTTTAAACTTGGTTTTTACATCAATTTACAAAAGATATATCCTAAGTTACACCATACCTGCATTCACAGAAAGGAATTCTCCCGACAAATGGAGACAGGCAGCTATAAAGCCCAATGGAAGATGCAAGGCAGAAAATTCCTATGATTACATACACTGGTTTTGAAACAAGAAACAATGAGTAAGGACTTAGCTAATGTGACTTTTGAATACGCACAAGTGTCATAGTAGTTTACAAATCTCTTCCGTCAAACATCACAATTCAAACGGAGCACCTAATTTTAACCCAAAAATTCCATGTTGTTTTGAAAATTTTTTCCTCCTGAAGATACAGACCTCTAGTTCCAGACAACTAATACTGAACAGCATCTCACCTGTTCGGCATAAGAGTCTAGACAGTCAGCATCAGCATATTAAGTGTTGACGACATCACACTGGAGTCTATTCTTACAGGTGCCAGATGCCCATACTTCTTAGTAAGGGTCTATAGTTCAGGAGTCCTGAATCATGGCTAATTTCTTTTACCCCTTTTTATCCAGAGGTCCTAATGTCAATGGAAGTATTCTACTATTTGGGTGACAACAGCAGGGGCAGGTAAGGTTTTGAAGAATAGTTGTATTAACAAATGGATTGAACCTGGGAACTTCTTGCAAAGTTTGACTCAATTACACTCACTAGGCCAAACAGCATCTCTTTACAAGTCACATGTATAAGTTCTACTTCAATAAAATATGATACTATGTCACATATTTCAACCATCCACCCATAGTAAGAAACGTTTTATGTGTAAAATGTAACAAACTGTGGCACAAGACTTGCTGCCATCTAGCTCACTCCCAGATACTTGGACATTCGGTAGCAGTGACGTACCTAGTTGATGGTAGAAGTAGTAAAGGAGCACCAACATTGAGCAGCACATAACCACAAAAATACAGATCATAATTGGTGTAACATCGACAGTTTCATCATCCTGTTTGTCTGCCCCATCATGCTTATGTTTCATGTAGCGCCTTAAACAGGAACAAAAATATTAAAATACCACATTTCACATGAGAATAAAAATGCTCACATAACTGCCTGATGTTTATTTGATAAAAACTTTCAAATTGTGATAACACTAGCATGTCCTGCCCATCTGTTACCACCCTGGAGATAACGGAGGTGAGCCGCCTCTGTGAAGTGCTGCAGTCCATTCAGTGTAAGTAGCCTCATAATGCAGTGAGGGAGGGTCTCCCAGGAATTTGATCCAGCAGTTATGAAGGAAAGTCAATATGGAGTGCAACTTGGAAGAGAACTTGCAGATATTCCCATGTGCCTTACATTGTAGTGCAACACCGGGAGAATCAGACACAAGTGCAAATAGTGACCACTACTCTCTTAATTTAGCTGTGAAAAACTCTCGGTTCCTGTTGGACAGATAATTAGAAAGGAATTCTGGCCTGCACCCAAAGTTTCTCACAGAAATTTGAGATCTGAATTCAGAGGAGCAGAGTTTAATAGTGAGAATATGGTTTCTGATTCAGTCAAACAGCTTAGGCAATGGTACCAAGATCCAACCTCAAGATCACACCCCGATTGCAAGTGTATTGCAGAATTAGATAGCTGAGAATGAATAGAATTGCAGCCCACATCTGTAAATGAATAAAAGAAATTTATACACATAATACCCCAAAAAGTGGATTTGTACTGCAAATACTCCTCTGGCAGGTTTGGCCAAGGTGACAGAAGGAGTACTGACAGCTATCAATCACATAAAACATTATGCACAGTTTGCTTAGTTCCATGCAGCATGGACCACCTACTTTTTCACATCTTTGCTTCCTGCCCAGTAGCCACCAATTGCCACTGTTCCGACTGCCATGACGAAGATAACCACCATGTTATAGTCCAGGAATGGTTCATTTGGGGCATACATTGCTACTTTGATTGATTTTCCAAATGTCTGTTGTGAAAATAAAGCATTTCGTTAAAACATAAATGTTATTCATTTGGTTTTGCCAATTGGGATGTTACACATCAGACTCCAACAGCTGTGACAGGACTTAGTCGCAAAATATGTTTACACAAGTGGTAAAATTTGAGACATTTTGAACATTAAGCTTTTGATATTGTTCTAACTGCACAGTGTTTAACACCTGTGAATGATCAGTATTGGGGTGTAACAGTATTGTGTCACTAGGGCCACCTTTTTGGATGAAAGAATATCAGCCTTCCCATGGTGAGCTTAATCTTCTGTTTTCATTCATTTGCATAAAGGGAAGCCCTTGATATCAGTAGATCCTACTTCTGAAATTTAGGATTCATCTGCTAACGCAATATAGCAAAGATAAAATTAGCATTTAACTAATTGGCTGATAACATTCAAACTGGTCAAAACCAGCAAGGAAAAAGTACAACTTGAGATAGAACTGAACCATAGGACTGTAACAGTGGGCAAGCAAAGGCTGCTGCACACCATCTGGACAGCCTTGCCCCACAGTGTACTTTACAGCATAGGAACAGGCTATATGGCCCAATAAGTTCAAGCCAGCTCTCTGTGGAGCACTCCAAGTTATCGGGACATGCTGTAAAACATTTTAATTACATCTTAAGAGCCTAAATTCAATTGTTTTCTTAGTTTCATGTCAAATAGATCTTTCAGGTAGTCAATGCTTCATATTAGATTAACCAAACTCCATTTCCTCCATTTGTTCAGCGGTGGGAGTCAGGAGAGAGCGTGAAGGAACTGCTGGGAAGATGAGCTTTTTATTTTAAAAGACTTACCTCGTGAAATCAGCAGCCTCCATTTTTCCAGCAGCAGGAGCAGTGACAGCGAGGACCAGGGGGCTGCCAGGAAGGTAAGTTCTTCATTTCGGCAGTGGAGCTGAGTGGGAGCGGTCGAATTGTGCTCTGGGAAGGTGAGTGAACTGAAATATTTGGGCAGTGGCTAAACCCGAGACACTACATGTGTAGTGTCTCCCACCCGCTCTCCTCCTCTAAAAAAAAGACTCTGTGGTATATTGATAAGGTAACATTTTTCTTTTTTTTTTTTAATCGTGTGCTGGTAAGTAGAGTGATTGGTAAAAATTCTTTTATTTCATTTATCTATTATTTGATATTATAGTAGGGCTAAGCTTAAGAGTGAAAATGGCAGGAGATCCCAGACCCGTGTTATGCTCCTCTTGTTCAATGTGGGAGCTCAGGGATGCGGCTGATGTCCATGACTCCTACACATGCAGGAAGTGTGTCCAGCTGCAGCTCTTGTTAGACTGCATGACGGCTCTGGAGCTGCGGATGGACTCACTTTGGAGCATGCGCGATGCTGAGGAAGTCGTGGATAGCACGTTTAGCAAATCGGTCACACTGCAGATTAGGATTGCTGAGGGAGAAAGAGAATAGGTGACCAAAAGGCAGAGAAAAAGCAGGAAGGCAGTGCAGGTGTCCCTGCGGTCATCTCTCTCCAGAACAGGTATACCGTTTTGGATACCGTTGGGGGAGATGGCTCACCAGGGGAAGGCAGCAGTAGCCAGGTACATGGCACTGTGGCTGGCTCTGCTGTACAGAAGGGTGGGAAAAAGAGTGGAAGGGCTATAGTCATAGGGGATTCGATTGTAAGGGGAGTAGATAGGCAGTTCTGTGGTCGAAAATGAGACTCCCAAATGGTAGGTTGCCTCCCAGGTGCATGGGTCAGGGATGTCACAAATCGACTGCAGGACATTCTGAAGGGGGAGGGTGAACAGCCAAGTGTCATGGCGCGTATAGGCACCAATGATATAGGTAATAAACCGGATGAGGTCCTACAAGCAGAATTTAGGGAGCTGGGAGCCAAGTTAAAAGGTAGGACCTCAGAGGTAGTAATCTCAGGATTGCTACCAGTGCCACGTGCTAGTCAGAGTAGAAATGAAAGAATAAGCAGGATAAATGAGTGGCTTGAGAGATGGCGCAGGAGGGAGGGGTTCAGATTTTTCGGACGTTGGGACTGGTTCTGGGGGAGGTGGGACTATTACGAATCAGACGGTCTACACCTGGGCAGGACTGGAACCAATGTCCTAGGGGGTGCTTTTGCTAACACTGTTGCGGAGGGTTTATACTAATCTGGCAGGGGGATGGGAACCAAATGAGGAGTTTAGTGGACAATAAGGAGGTAGTAACTAAAGCATGTAAGGAACTAGATAATGAAGTCAGTGTGACTAAAGGGAAGAGTAGGCAGAGATCAGATGATGACCGCAAAGGGAGAGGTGGTCTGAGGTGCATTTGTTTTAATGCGAGAAGTGTAGTAGGTAAGGCAGATGAACTTCGGGCTTGGATTAGTACCTGGGATTATGATCTCATTGCTATTACTGAGACTTGATTGAGGGAAGGGCAAGATTGGCAACTAAATATCCCAGGATATAGATGCTTCAGGTGGGATAGAGAGGGAGGTAAAAGGGGTGGAGGAGTTGCATTACTGGTCAAAGAGGATATCACAGCTGTGCTGAAAAAGGGCACTATGGAGGACTCAAGCAGTGAGGCAATATGGGCAGAGCTCAGAAATAGGAAGGGTGCGGTAACAATGTTGGGGCTGTACTACAGGCCTCCCAACAGCCAGCATGAGATAGAGGTACAAATATGTAGACAGATTATGGAAAGATGTAGGAGCAACAGGGTGGTGCTGATGGGGGATTTTAATTTTCCCAACATTGACTGGGATTCACGTAATGTTAGGGGTTTAGATGGAGCAGAATTTGTAAGGAGCATCCAGGGAGGGTTTTATAGAGCAGTATGTAAATAGTCCAACTGGGGAAGGGGCCATACTGGACCTGGTGTTGGGGAATGAGCCTGGCCAGGTGGTTGAAGTTTCAGTAGGGGATTACTTTGGGAATAGTGATCACAATTCTGTAAGTTTTAGAATACTCACGGACAAAGACGAGAGTGGTCCTAAAGGAAGAGTGCTGAATTGGGGGAAGGCCAACTATAGCAAAATTCGGCAGGAGCTGGGGAATGTGGATTGGGAGCAGCTGTTTGAGGGTAAATCCACATTTGATATGTGGAAGGCTTTTAAAGAGAGGTTGATTAGAGTGCAGGACAGACAAGTCCCTGTGAAAATGAGGGATAGAGAGGGCAAGATTAGGGAACGATGGATGACAGGTGAAATTGTGAGACTAGTAAAGAGGAAAAAGGAAGCATACATAAGGTCTAGGCGACTGAAAACAGACAAAGCTTTGGAAGAAATATCAGGGAAGTAGGACCAATCTGAAACGAGGAATTAAGAGGGCTAAAAGGGGTCATGAAATATCTTTAGCAAACTGGGTTAAGGAAAATTCCAAAGCCTTTTATTCGTACATAAGGAGCAAGAGGGTAACTAGAGAAAGGATTGGCCCACTCAAGGACAAAGGAGGGAAGTTATGCGAGGAGTCAGAGAAAATGAGTGAGATTCTTAATGAGTACTTTGCGTCGGTATTCACCAAGGAGAGGGACATGAAAGATGTTGAGGTTAGGGACAGATGTTTGATTACTCTAGGTCAAGTTGGCATAAGGAGGGGGGGAAAGTGTTGGGTATTCTAAAAGGCATTAGGGTGGACAAGTCCCCATGTTCAGATGGGATCTATCCCAGGTTACTGGGGGAAGCAAGAGAGGAAATAACTGGGGCCTTAACAGATATCTTTGTAGCATCCTTGAGCACAGGTGAGGTCCCAGAGGACTGGAGAATTGCTAATGTTGTCCCCTTGTTTAAGAAGGGTAGCAAGGATAATCCAGGTAATTACAGACCGGTGAGCGTGACGTCAGTGGCGAGGAAGCTGCCGGAGAAGATACTGAGGGATAGGATCTATTTACATTTGGAAGAAAATGGGCTTATTAGTGATAGGCAGCATAGTTTTGTGCAGGTAAGGTCATGTCTTACCAACTTGATGGAATTCTTTGAGGAAGTGACAAAGTTGATTGATGAGAGAAGGGCTGTAGATGTCAAAATATGGACTTCAGTAAGGCGTTTGATAAGATTCCCCATGGTAGGCTGATGGAGAAAGTGAAGTCACATGGGGTCCAGGGTGTACTAGCTAGATGGATAGAGAACTGGCTGGGCAACAGGAGACAGAGAGTTGTAGTGGAAGGGAGTTTCTCAAAATGAAGAACTGTGACCAGTGGTGTTCCACAGGGATCCGTGTTGGGACCACTGTTGTTCGTGATATACACAAATGATCTGGAGGAAGGTATAGATGGTCTGATTAGCAAGTCTGCAGATGATACTAAGATTGGTGGAGTAGCAGATAGTGAAGGGGACTGTCGGAGAATGCAGCAGAATATAGATAGATTGAAGGGTTGGGCAGAGAAATGGCAGATGGAGTTCAATCCAGGCAAATGCGAGGTGATGCATTTTGGAAGATCCAATTCAAGAGCGAACTATACGGTAAATGGAAAAGCCCTGAGGAAAAATGATGCACAGAGAGATCTGGGTGTTCAGGTCCATTGTACCCTGAAGGTGGCAACGCAGGTCTATAGTGTGGTCAAGAAGGCATACAGCATGCTTTCATTCATCGGATGGGGTATTGAATACAAGAGTTGGCAGGTCATGTTACAGTTGCATAGGACTTTGGTTCAACCACATTTGGTATACTGTGTACAGTTCTGGTCGCCACATTACCAAAAGGATGTGGATGCTTTGGAGAGGGTGCAGAGGAGGTTCACCAGGATGTTGCCTGGTATGGAGGGCGCTAGCTATGAAGAGAGGTTGAGTAGAACAAAGAACAAAGAAAACTTACAGCCCAGGAACAGGCCCTTCGGCCCTCCAAGCCTGTGCCGATCCAAATCCACTGTCTAAATCTATCGCCCAATTCCTAAGGATCTGTATCCCTCTGCTCCCCACCTACTCATGCATCTGTCCAGTCACACCTTAAATGAATCTACCGTGCCTGCCTCTACTACCGCTGCTGGCAACGCGTTCCAGGCACCTACCACCCTCTGTGTGAAGTACTTTCCGCGTGTATCCCCCTTAAACTTTTCTCCTCTCACCTTGAACGCGTGACCCCTCCTTATTGAATCCCTCACCCTGGGAAAAAGCTTATCTCTACCAACCCTGTCTATACCCTTCATGATTTTGAAGACCTCAATCAGGTCCCCCCTCAATCTCCTTTTTTCTAATGAAAACAATCCTAACCTACTCAACATCTCTTCATAGCTAGCACCTTCCAAATCAGGCAACATCCTCGTAAACCTTCTCTGTACCCTCTCCAAAGCTTCCACATCCTTTTGGTAATGTGGCGACCAGAACTGTACACAGTATTCTAAATGCGGCCGAACCAAAGTCTTGTACAACTTTAACATGACCTGCCAGCTTTTATACTCAATACCCCGTCCGATGAAGGCAAGCATACCATATGCCTTCTTGACCACTCTATCCACCTGTGCAGCCACCTTCAGGGTACAATGGACCTGAACTCCCAGATCTCTCTGCTCATCAACTTTTCCCAAGGCTCTTCCATTTACAGTATAGTTCGCTCTAGAATTAGACCTCCCAAAATGCATCACCTCACACTTGCCCGGATTGACCTCCATCTGCCACTTCTCCGCCCAACTCTCCAGTCTATCTATATTCTCCTGTATTCTTTGACAATCCCCTATGCTTTCTGCTACTCCCCCAATCTTCGTGTCATCTGCAAACTTACTGATCAGACCACTTATGCCCTCTTCCAGATCATTTATGTATATCACAAACAACAGTGGCCCCAGCACTGATCCCTGTGGAACACCACTGGTCACCTTTCTCCATTTCGAGAAACTCCCTTCAACTACTACTCTCTGTCTCCTGTTGCTCAACCAGTTCTTTATCCACCTAGCTAGAACACCCTGCACACCATGTGACTTCACTTTCTCCATTAGTTTACGATGGGGAACCTTATCCAACGCCTTACTAAAGTCCATGTAGATGACATCTACAGCCCTTCCTTCATCTATCAACTTGGTCACTTCCTCAAAGAACTCTATTAAGTTAGTAAGGCATGATCTCACCTGCACAAAACCATGTTGCCTATCACTGATAAGCCCATTCTTTTCCAAATATAAATAGATTCTATCCCTCAGTACCTTCTCCAGCAACTTTCCCACCACTGACGTCAGGCTTACTGGTATGTAGTTACCTGGAATATCCCTACTACCCTTCTTGTACAGGGGGACAACATTAGCAACTCTCCAGTCCTCCGGCACTTCACCTGTGTTTAAGGATGCTACAAAGATATCTGTCAGGGCCCCAGCGATTTCCTCTCTCGCCTCCCTCAGCATCCTGGGATAGATCCCATCCGGTCCTGGGGATTTGTCCACCTTAGTATCCTTTAGCCTACCCAACACATCTTCCCTCCTTATGTCAACGTGATCCAGAGTAAACAAACTTCTATCTCTAATCTCAACATTCATCATGTCCCTCTCCTCAGTGAACACTGATGCAAAGTAATCATTGAGAATCTCACCCATTTTCTCAGGTTCGACACAAAACCTTCCTTCCTTATCCTTTAGTGGACCAACCCTTTCTCCAGTTATCCTCCTGCTTCTTATATATGAATAAAAGGCCTTGGGATTCTCCTTAATTCTGTTCGCTAAAGTTATTTCATGACCCCTTTTAGCCCGCTTGATTCCTCGTTTAAGATTGGTCCTACTCTCCCGATATTCCTCCAAGGACCGTTCTGTTCTTAGCTGCCTGGACCTTATGTACGCTTCCCTTTTCCTCTTGGCTAGTCGCACGATTTCTCCTGTCATCCACGGTTCACGAATCTTTCCTTTCCCATCCCTTGTTTTCAAAGGGACATGCCTATCCTGCACTATCTTCAACCTATCTTTGAAAGCCTCCCACATATCAAATGTGGACTTCCCTTCAAATAGCTGTCCCCAATCCACATTTCCCAGCTCCTGCCTAATTTTGATATAATTGGCCTTGGCCCAGTTTAGTATTCTTCCCTTAGGACCACTCTCATCTTTGTCTACGAGTATTCTAAAACTTACAGAATTGTGGTCACTATTCCCAAAGAAATCCCCCACTGCAACTTCTACCACCTGGCCTGGCTCATTCCCCAACACTAGGTCGAATATGGCCCCTTCCCTAGTTGGACTATTGACATACAGCTCTAGAAAACTTTCCTGGATGCTCCTTACAAATTCTGCCCCATCTAGACCTCTGACACTAAGTGTATCCCAGTCAATGTTGGGAAAATTAAAATCTCCCATCACCACCACCCTGTTACCTCTACATCTTTCCATAATCTGTCGACCTATTTGTTCTTCTACCTCACGCTCACTGTTGGGAGGCCTGTAGTACAGCGCCAACAATGTAACTGCAACCTTCTTATTTCTCAGCTCTACCCATAATACCTCACTGCTCAAACCCTCCATAGTGCCCTCCTTTAGCACAGCCGTGATATCATCCCTGACCAGCAATGCAACTCCTCCCCTCCTTTTACTTCCCTCCCTGTCCTGTCTGAAGCATCTATATCCTGGGACATTTAGTTGCCAATCATCCCCTTCCTTCAACCAAGTCTCTGTGATCGCAATAACGTCATACTCCCAGGCACTAATCCAAGACCTAAGTTCGTCTGCCTTACCCACTATACTCCTTGCATTAAAGTATATGCACTTCAGACCACCAGTTCCTTTGCGTTCATCTGCTCTCTGCCTACTCTTCCCCTTGGTAATGCTAACTTCATGATCCTTACAGTCTCTAGTTTCCACCTCACTGTCTACTAGTCTTCTCCTCTGGTTCCCAGACCCCTGCCACACTAGTTTAAACCCTCCCCAACAGCCCTAGCAAAAACTCCCCCTAGGACACTAGTTCCAGTCTGGTTCAGGTGTAGACCATCCAATTTGTAATAGTCCCACCTTCCCCAGAACCGGTCCCAGTGTCCCACAAATCTGAACCCCTCCCTCCTACACCATCCCTCAAGCCACGTGTTCATCCTGCCTATTCTTTCATTTCTACCCTGGCTAGTACATGGCACTGGTAGCAACCCTGAGATCACTACCTTTGAGGTCCTCCTCTTTAACTTCTCTCCTAGCTCCCTGAATTCTGCTTTCAGGACCTCATCTCGTTTTTTACCTATATCATTGGTGCCTATATGCACCACAACAACTGGCTGTTCACCCTCCCTTTTCAGAATGCTCTGTAGCCGATCAGTGACATCCCTGACCCGAGCACCTGGGAGGCAACCTACCATCCGGGAGTCCCGTTTTCGGCCACAGAACCGCCTATCTACTCCCCTTACAATAGAATCCCCTATGACTATGGCCCTATGAGTCTTTTTCCCACCCTTCTGAACAGCAGTGCCCGCCATGGTGCCATGATCCGGGCAACTGCTGCCCTCCCCTGGTGAGCCATCTCCCCCAACAGTATCCAAAACGGTAAACCTGTTTTGGAGGGAGATGACTGCAGGGGACACCTGCACTGCCTTCCTGCTCTTTCTCTGCCTTTTGGTCACCCATTCACTGTCTCCCTCAGCAATCCTAATCTGCGGTGTGACCAATTCACTAAACGTGCTATCCACGAACTTCTCAGCATCACGGATGCTCCACAGTGAGTCCACCCGCAACTCCAGAGCCGTCATGCGGTCAAACAAGAGCTGCAGCTGGACACACTTCCTGCAAGTGTAACAGTCAGGGACGTCAGTCACGTCCCTGATCTCCCACATCAAGCAAGAGGCACATGCCACGGGTCTGAGGTCCCCTGCCATTGTAAGCCTTATCTCTGATTCAACTAACTAATACCAAACAATGCACTTAAATATATTAAAAAAAAAAACCTTACCTGCTGCTGCCCAAATATATACTAATTCCTTACCTTCCTCACAACCTCCTGGTCTCCAACGTCACCTCCGCTCCGTCTCCCGCCGCTCCCGGTGAGGGAAAAAACCGCTCGCCGCTTGAGGTAAGTTTTTAAACCGTCTTACCTTCCCGTCAGGCCTCTGGTGCTCGCTGCCGCTCTTCCCGCTTCGAACTGCCGCCCGACACCAAAATTAGGATTAGGATTATTTACATTAGAAAGACAGAGGTTGAGGGGGGACCTGTTGGAGGCCTACAAAATCATGAGAGGTATAGATAGGGTGGATAGCAAGAAGCTTTCTCCCCAGAGTTGGGGGGGGGCGGGGAGAGACTCAATTACTAGGGGTCACGATTTCAAGGTGAGAGGGGAAAACTTTAAGAGAGATATGCGTGGAAAGTTCTTTACGCAGAGGGTGGTGGGTGCCTGGAACGCGTTGTCAGCGGAGGTGGTACAGGCAGGCACGATAGCGTTATTTAAGATGTATCTAGACAGATACATGAATGGGCAGGGAGCAGAGGGATACAGATCCTTGGAAAATAGGCGACAGGTTTAGATAGAGGATCTGGATCGGCGCAGGCTTGGAGGGGCGAAGGGCCTGTTCCTGTGCTGTAATTTTCTTTGTTTTTTGTTCTTTGTTCAAACTCTGTTTTAAAGCCCAAAGAATACAATGATGTACAGAACCTTCAGGAGAAGAAACAAGTTGAATAAATTAGACCAGACTAATCCAGCTGATATCCAGAATTCAACATGATAAAGCAATATATCAGCTGCTAGTGTTCCCAACGGGCTTTGACAGCCCTGTTCTACACCAGAACGCCTAGTTGGCAGATTTTATCCACAACAGGAAAGACACAGTGGCACAGCGGAGCTGGAATTCTTCTGCAGAGCTTGGGAAACCTGTAGTATGTGATACAGAGTTACCCACAGCTCTCAGTCCATCTTCCAGGTCTCCAGCTGGTTCTACACAAACTAACGCATAATGTAAAATAAACTGATGAGAATGCGGTATGCTATGCTTGTACACTGCATGTGAAATGACACATTCCCACAACTGACTGTATTACCAACACAAGCTTCTGGTACTGGATAGATACTGCTTTCTGCTGGACAAAGGAAAGGAACATTAACTTTAGGGCAAATGACTGTCACACTTCTCTACATTCAGACTGAGAGCTATGCTTTAATGTTCATTTCATCGTCAAGGCCATCTCCTTCCACTTTAAAATTATCATTTAAGTTTTAAAATCCCTCCATGGTCCCAGCTCCCATATCTCTAATTTTCTTCAGCTCTTAATCCTTAGACATCCCTGTGCTCATCAATTTTAGCCTGTTCAGTATCTTCTTTTCAATCACTGTACTACTGCCTTTAAATGTGAAGATCCTAAGCTCTGGAATTCCTTCTATTAATCAGTCCACGTCTCCTTGTTTTGTTGCCCCATTTATGATATTCGTTAACACCTCTTGACCAAGCTTTAAATCATATGTCCTCTTATCTCCTGGCATAGTTCATGTTAAATTTTGTTTGATCGATCATAAAGAAAGCTGTACTTATATAGCACTTTTCATGATCACTGGACATCTGAAAGGGTTTGAAACATTTTTGAGGTGCAGTCATTGTAGCCATGTAGGAATCACAGCAGCCAATACATGCACGACAAAGTCTGGTGAAAAGCAATATGATAATGATGTATTTGTAATGTTGATTGAGGGATAATTAGCGGCCAAGGTAGCAGCAATAGCTTCACTGCTCTTCTTCAAAATGGTAATATATCCCCGAATTTTCACTCCCGAGTTGTAAGTGCAGAGTCTGGAAAATTTCCAGGGCCACAAACCTGACTAGTCATCAACAGGAATTGGGGCCCACTGCCTTGGTAAATAGCTCGGAAGCATCTGCCAGTGCAGAAGAGGGTGTTTAAAAGGGCAGCCTTGGTGCTCTGGATCTTTGCCCCAGCTGTTAATGAAAGTAATAAAACAAAAAAAGTCCCCAATCCTCTTCTTACATGCCCCATTCATACCAATCCACGTCAACTCATGTTCATGCTCACTCCTATATGCCATCTCATACCCTCCGACCTAAACTCCTCTGTTGACCCCATATCCCTTTATAACTTCTATGACAACTCATATTACCCTGCGCCATCCTTTGCTCATACACTCTCCATTCCACCTCAACCAGTATGCACTATGGGCAGACCACAGTATATATGTGGAGACTATATAAAATAAAGGTCTATGTATCTATTGATAACTTCACTAAGTTTAAGGAAAAAAAAATGATTTTTAACAAATTACTACCTTTAAATTAATTTAATCCCTTATCAAAATAGTCCCGCAAAAAAGCAGTACAGTCATTTGGAACTGTCAATTAAACTGTGAACCGATTGGTATCCCACCGTGATGGCAATATGTTGTGTCCCCAGGCTTATGTGGAGAGTGAAATAGCAAACACTGATTTTTGTTCTAAAATTTCAGGTTATTGTTCAGAAAAATGCATAGGCCAGATGATTTAAACATCATGAAATATCTACAATTCTAATGAGTTTCACAGTTCCAATGAGTTTATATACATTTTCCACACATTCATGTCTATTTTTAACAGTCCCAAAGGATACTTGGACCTCACCTAAAGGTGTTCAAGGACATTTCCAAATAACTCTGGCAGCTTTAGACTTTCTCCTGAAAAGTGTAAAGCCTGCAAGTCATGTCTCAGGCATCTCATAATTGAAATAAAATCAGAAATTGGGTAAATCTTAGCAGGTCTGGCAGCATCTGTGGAGAGAAATCAGAATTAACATTTCAGGTCCAGTGAGCCTTGTTCTGGATCCGAAATGCTAACTCTGATTTCTCTCCATAGATGCTGCCAGACCTACTAAGATTTTCCAGCAATTTCTGTTTTTGTTTCAGATTACCAGCATCTGCAGTTCTTTCAGTTTTTTGTCGAGTATCTCACAATTGAAAGTGCATTTGTTTGATGACTGCTACACTTTAAAATGTGCAACTGCCTTCTTGAACCATGGATATGCCAAGTAAAGCCCACCTTCACTTTCCCATTGCAACAATAATGGGTGCTAGGTTTCCAGAATTGTGGCTCTGGTACCGCTTTGGACAAGTCAGAGTCCTTCTCTGTCAGTATGAAAGTTCATGTCATAGAATCTTTTACATCAATGTCCAGGCAAATAGGGCCATGGCTTAATTTTCCATCTGAAAGACAGTACCTCCAACACATTTCTCCCTTAATTCTGCACTGGAGTAACTGCCACAATTCTGTGATCAAGCTCTGCAACAGAATTTCAATGAAACCTACTTACACAGGAGCAAGAGTGTAAGCCGTAGCTGATAACACTCTTTTAAAAGTGCTGTAGGACTCTTTACAACATTAAAGGCACAATGTAAATGCAAGCTGTTGTTGTCACAAATCTTTTGTTTCCTCCAACTTCAGAACAGGCCAGCAATAGCTGCAACTAATATGGATAGGTGGAAGTGGACTACAGCCTCACTGTTCCTTCCTGACCCAAAGGCAATCAACCAAATTTCCCGCTTCCTGTCAATATCCAGTGGTCCTTGCGAGAAAGTGAGTGACTGAGAGTGGATGCCGTGTGAGGCAAGTTTCGGTCTGGACGGAATGGTTCTATGGAGTTTGAACACACTGGGTCGAAACAACATATGATAGCCAACACCGTGGAGGAATAGGCATATTAGTGCTACTGGTAGAGAAGGAGCAGCAAAAAAAAATTGTTAAAAACAGCTTTAAAAACATATTACATCAAAGCAACTTATTCACTACCAACCAATTAATTTGTCTTTTTGGGGATTGGGGATTTTTGATACCAGATTTCATCTGTTTCTTTCTTTGTCTTCACGCATTTCTGCTGCTCTACTTAAATGAGAGCAGTTGTGTTTGACCCACCTGGATCTGTAGTAAATATTTCTAAAAACACCCCACCCACTAACAGGGACACATGAGAACCTTTACCTTTGATATATCAAGCATGTCATCGTAACCGAGGAGAGCAACTGGGATATCAATTTCCTCATACTGACTCCCATTTCCACCTGGAGGCACCTGCAGAGCAGAAAAGAAATAATCATACAGTAATCAAACACGACAGTTTACATAGACATGTCTTTAATCCCACTTTCATTGTGCATCGATTGAACAGTTTGAAAAATGTAACAGGAGACAGTAAAAGTCCTGAGGCAGTATCTGAATAAACAGTACATGGTTTTTAATCTAGGGCCATCATGTCATATAAGTTCACTGATAGGCAATGATAATTGGTGGGATAATAGAGATAGCATTTATTACATTTGCAAGTGGATTTCCTTTGGTACTGCTTATGAGGCTATTAAGAGAATAACTAGTGCTACCCTTAAAAGATGCTGAGACTTTTAAAAATGGCAACGTGACCAAGGCTACGAAAAGCAAAGTTGTACAACCTGGGTATCAAAACCCCTACAAGCAGAAACTGCGGGCTATTTTCAATAGGGCAGGAAGTAACCTATTATACTCAAGTAAGGAAGAACATCAAACCACAGGAAAACCTTGTGGGTTGAGAACCCCAAAAAAAAGGAGAATGACAATCCTACAGATGAGCTACCACTGGAGCAGAAACAGGGGAATTAGATCAGACATCACACTACTAGATTAGGAAGATCATTCAGACAAAAGCCTCCAGATCAGGCTAGAAAACAAAGCAAGGAACAATGCTGAGCAGCCATGAATCAGGAAATTAAGAAAAATTTCACTACAAGTAGTCAAGGAAAACACTCAAGACTTGCTAGGTAAACAACTAAAAGTATTTACCTGAGAGAAGAGCCTAAATGAAAAGGGCAAGGCTGAGGCTAGTAAACAAGAAGCAGCAAGGCCCATCAAAAACAGTGAATAACCTTAAAATGGGTAAACAGGGAACTAAGTGTACAAATGATGAAAACAGGAAAAGGCAAAAGTAAAGTGAAATTATATAAATAGAATAAACTGAAAAAAAATTTGTAAAAATAAATATACATCCCATAGAACTGTTAAAAAGGAGGCAGACACAGCTGGACTTCAGAAATTGTAAACTGCTTGACTGAACCACCTATTGTCCATAGTCTACAACTGCAGTGGTGCAGAACCTGTTTACATAAGTAATTTCAAACCTAAGTGTTGATTCTTCCAAGTGACAGCAGGAAGTGGTTTAGTTGTACAGAAGTACACCCATCTGCAAGATTTTTAGTGAGCTTTGGGTAGCTTTCAATTAAACCCTTTTATACTTCAACCTTTGTCCCGCCAGCAGTATTCTATAGAGCTCCTGAAGTAAGACATGCCTTCCAAAGTCTGGATGTTTAACAACTCATGCAACTCTACGAATGAATTACACTCCAAAGGGAAACAATAATTATTAACTGGTGTCTACATGTTTAACAGATTCTGTGAATTACATTCTTCTTTGAGAACTGTTTTCTGCAAATGCCACGTTATGCATTCATTAATAAATTTGTTTACTGATCTTCGGGTTTCTTTTCGTGAAAAATAGAACTTGCAAATGATCAATGCTCAGATATTATAAATGCTGTAATGAAATATTTAAAATTCTAAGAAAATGACTCAAGGTCCATTAATTTTGGAGTAAACAACTGGAGGGTAGGTCAGTGCAATTTATACCAGTGACCAGTATTGCTACTGTTACCATGGAGACACAACAGCTTCAGCGTATTGGGGGCTTTGTTGGGAGAGGGGCAAAAAGTGCACCACAGTGTCTGCATGAAAGCAAAGAGCATTAATTTCCTGAGAGAGGCAGAGAATAGCAAATAACATTTCAATAACATCCCTTGCATTCACAGAGATCTATAAATGTTTTAGGAGGTCGAAAAATAATGGATACAAAGCTGGATTCGTGAAACGTCATGGAAGGAGGAGAAATGTTGAAAGCACAGATAAAAGGGAATGCTGGGAGAACAGTGTGCAGGAACCAGCGGGTAACTGAGAGTACACACAATCTGTGAGAAGAGCAGAGAAAGCACAGGTAGTGATCCAGTATTCAGAAGAGGTCTGGGCATTATGCAGAGACATTCACTTGGAGGCGATCAACAAGGTGAGGAAACAGCAATAGCCCACAAAGGTTAAGGGCAAGATTCATTAGTTAAATTTAGTGGAGCTCAAGAAAGCATACAAGCATAGAAAGCACAGAAACATCACAGAGAAAACTACTGCCAACCCATTTGTGGTACCAGTGAAGTATCTTTCGAGACAGTTGAATTTAGTCACCTTCATATTACAAATTTTATCGCAAGAACACAACATTAAGCCTGATGAATTCAATTCATGTTCAGCAGATCAACTTTTGGAGCAGGTAATGCGTCATAAGTCTGCTGGGAGTCTCAGTTTCACGCTAAGTCTGTCTGTGAATCCCACTGAATGAAACTGCCGTATAAATTACATAGAATATACAGCAGAGAAAAAGTCATTCAGCCTAACGTGTCCCTGTGTCATCCATATTTCCACACTGGATTAACAGTAAAACCATATGTTCCTTTCTTCCACATATGTTTATATCGCTCCCCCTTTAACTGCGTTAACACTATTTGCGTCAATAACACCTTGTGGTGGCATTGTCCACATTCATATTATTCTCTGGATAAAGAAGGTTCTTCTGAATTCTCCATCTGATTTCCCACCGAGAATCTTATACTGTTGGACTCTAGCTTTTGTCTTCTCCACAATGGAACACACTACTAATATGCTTTCATCCAGGTCACACAATGAAGAAACACATCTTTACAGATATAGGCTTCTTGAAGAGTCTGTAACGCTTATTTTAAAACCAAAATGCTTTTGATTTAAGGGACATTCTATTGCAATTGTGATGCTTAATATTACAAACTGGTTACTTTGAAATAAGTATATAAAAAGCAACATTCCTTATTAACTAGTGACAATTGGAACTTAATTGCTGAATTAGGAATGGAGACACTGCTGTCAGCCCTAGCATGCTCAACATTTTGCAAAGTTAACTAAACAATGACAGAAGCATTGTAAATGGCTTCACAACATACCCCTCCCACAAACCCCCAGGAAAAGGGTGAGGCAAAACTGTCAAGGCTTATGCTTCACATTGTTAGAGTTACATGAATTTTGTTAGAGTCACATAACCCAACAGCTAACAGGAATGGTAGCTACATGCAGTCTCTAATACAACTTTAGCTAGCAGTGGCGTAAGGTCACAAATATAGCCATGACCAACTAAACCAGAAAAAATTCTGTCCATTGTTTCTTACCAGACTCTGCCTGCTGACAATGAGCAACCCTTTGGCTCCATTGATTTGAGCAAGTCTTACTTTCTCATAGAATGTACAGTTCCCACGCATCACCATGGCAATTCTATTGCTAAACCCTTGTAAGGGCACATCTGAAGGTGTGCACAGGTCAGAGGATGTCAGGTCCTGGAGCTGCAAGAGAGCCTAAGAAAGAAAGAATATAATTTTAGGTGTAGTTTAAATCGACTAGGTGAGATATTTTCATAATTACTTTAGTAAATTAAGAGCTTCTGCTGAAAAAATGCATCTAAATAAAGATTTCAGGTACAACTGGAACTTTTCAGTATTTGAAGTGAATATTTAAATTAAATATTACCTATTCAAATCACTGTACTAGCATACACAATACAATAAAACTGAAGGATATAGACTAATTTATAATGCTAATTGCAACTGAACCATAACATGTTACATGCTGCAGAAGCAAACATTTTAAAAAACGACAATTTCTGGCAATTGTTTCCTTCACTTTTTAAGGCAATGAATCTTTGCCAGGGACATATTCCCATGGAAACAAGATACCATTGGTACTTTGCTCAAATAGTTGTCCTTCACATGTGAACCTACAAAATTTTTTGACTGATTTATTGTTGTCACATGTACCATATACAGTGAAAAGTGGTGTTTTGCATGCGATACAGACAGATAATACTAAACAAAATGCATCAGGATAGCAAAGCAGAGTGTACAATACTGTGATACAGTCACAAAGAAGGTGGAGAGAGAGAGAGATCAGAATTAACATCTGAGAGGTCTGTTCGAAGTCTGATAACCGCAGATCTTGAATAAAGCTGATCTTGAATCTACTTGTACATTCAAACTTCTACTCTTCTGCCCAACGGAAGAGGGTGGAAGAGAGTGTAACTGAGGTGGAAGGGGTCTTTGATTACATTGGTTGCTTTTCTGAGGCAGCAGAAAGTATAGATGGAGTCAATGGATGGAAGGCTGGTTTGCATGGTGGCCTGGGCTATTCTCACGACTCTCTGTAGTTTCTTGTGGTCTTGGGAAGAGCATTGGCCATACCAAGCTGTGATGTATCCATATAGCATGCTTTCTGTGCTTCCCATAGAGTCCTTGTGGACATGCTGAATTTCCTTAGCCTCCTGAGGTGGTAGAGACATTGTTATACTTTTGTGACTGTCGGGTCAATGTGTGTGGATTGGGAAAAATTGTCAGTGATCATCACACCCAGGAACTTGATGCTCTTGACCATTTCCACCTCAGCACCTTTGACGCAGACGGGGGCGTGCCCTCCACTCCGCTTCCTGAAGTCAATGACCAGCTCCTTCATTTTGCTGACAGTGATGGCAAGACTGTCGTCTTTACACCATGCCATTAAGCAATCAATCTCTTTCCTGTATTCTGTCTTGTTGTTTGAGATCGGACCTACAGTGGTCGTGTCATCATCAAACTTTTAAATGGAGTTGGAGTGGAATTTAGCCACACGGTTGTGAGTGTATAAGGAAGTAATAAGTTTCAGCGAACAATTTAGTTTTGGATATCACTGTAACCAAGTTTGACCCTGTCTCTACACAAGATCCAACATACTGCACTTCTGCTCAGAAGTTCACTTAATAACAATAGAGGATAACACTGGCTCATTTTCACCAAATGCTATGGTGAATTTAAGACCTCAACTGCTGCTCCCACGGAGATCAGCTGACTCCACATTTTGAAATCTGATACTTTTCTGTCTGATGTATCAGACTTTGTGTCTGCGATCTCTTATTGCAATGAAACTAAACGTCAGGAAGACTGAAGCCACAGTCTTTGATCCCCACTACAAACACCATTCCAAATTATTATTTCATTCCCTTTTCCTTGTTCAGCCAAAGTCAAGACAGGTTTGGGTATTGTATTAGACCCCGGAATGAACTTCCAACCATACATTCACTCTATCGCCAAGACTATCGACTGCCACCTCAGCTACTTCACCTGAATTTAACGCAGATTTAGTCATCTACTGCTGCTGTCCTCGTCTATGTCTTTGTTACTGTTAGACTTGACACTTGACCTCCCATCTTCCGCTGGTCATAAATTTACGCTCATCCAGAACTCTGTCACTGTATCTAAACTTACACCAAGTTCCATTCACCTATTGCCACGCTGCTTGTTTCCCAGTGTGTCAACAGTAGGAAATATTCCTATCCTTATTTTCAAATCCCTCTATGGTCATGCCTCTACCTATCCCTATAATCTCCATTAGTCCCTACAAGGAATAAAGTGAATGAACTGTAGGTATATGTCACTTCTGGTGGTATGGCATGGTTGCCATTACTGAATCATGGCTGCAAGATAGTCTGGACAAGGAATTATAACCTGGGTATGTAACGTCTATGGAAGTGATTGGCAAAATGCTAGAGGACGAGAAGTGCCTTAAGATTATACATAAAATAGTTCAAATACTCAAAAAGGATATAATGAGAGATAAGCAAGCAGTGGAGACTTTATGACCAGAACTGACAAACAGAAAAGAGTTCATGACTGAAGTGTAAGTTGTGTCTAGGCCTTCTGGTAGCAACTGCGAAACAGTAGGTTGTACAAGGGCTCAGATAGATAAAAATGGAGTGAAGGCATAGTAGCTTTCATTTTCACCTAGACTGGAATAAGTAGAGTAGCATGTCAGAATGGTAGTGAATCTCAGAATTGCATCTACAGTAGCTTTCTGCAGTAATACACCTTTGAGAAAACACTGCGCAATATTAGATTCAGTAACACCAGACCTTAGTTAACAACCTGTCAAGCAGCATCATAGGAGCAGGAAAACTTGACGTTTCGGGCCTAGACCCTTCATCAGAAATCATTTCTGATGAAGGGTCTAGGCCCGAAA
>JAHRHZ010000043.1:25481334-25498434 GCA_024137785.1 Ginglymostoma cirratum
CCTAGACCCTTCATCAGAAATGATTTCTGATGAAGGGTCTAGGCCCGAAACGTCAAGTTTTCCTGCTCCTATGATGCTGCTTGACCTGCTGTGTTCATCCAGCCCTACGCTTGTTATCTCGGATTCTCCAGCATCTGCAGTACCTTTTATCTCTTAGTTAACAACCTAACAGCATATAAACATTTATCTAATGGCAATCAGAATGTGATTGAGTTCAACACAGTGTTCAAAGTGGAGAAATGAGAAATTGCTATTCGGATTCTAGATTTACACGACGCAGCCTTCAAAGGGATGAGTTATAAATCAAACATAATAAACAAAACAAATCAAATCTGTTTTTAGTCAAAGGACAAAATGTTTTAAGAGGTGGCAAGTCAGAAAGCCAAATAGCTGAATTTTCTGATCAAAGATAGTCAGCATTGTAGATGGAAGGTAAATTGTTGAGACCTTCCTCTATTTAATATTATACTTTGAAAGTGTGAGCTGAGAGCTGAAGGTGGTCTTTGGGCTGTGAGCAGCAGCTTTCTTTGTAAAGCAAAAGAATAACAGACTGATGCTTGTACACAAGGCCAGGCCTAAAAGTTAACTGCAGGTTGATTCTTGTTAAAAGTGCTCTACAGATGCTTGCACTCGAGAGGCATTATGCTCAAACAAACGCCACATGTTTGCCTGGTAACAGAAGCCTCACAGACAGTCAGTCTGACAAAGAGAAACCAAAGTTCAAACTGGTTTTGAACTGTATTTAAGTCAGAAGGATTTTGGCTACCACAGTTACAGGATGATTAGATTGTTGCTTGGATGTTGTCTCATACTGAAAGTTCAGGCAATAGAATTTCAGTTATCAGAACTAAAATAAATATTCCTCAAAGCTTACTGAAGGCTATGTGCATACATCAGCGTCAGAAATCAAGCAAGATACAATCTCATGAGCCTATAATGTTCCAATTGTGGAGGCTGCTTAAATGAACTGGCCAGTTACAACTCTTATTTTTTTACTTTTTGATTTATCTCTTAACTGTGTCTTTTTGTCTTTGAGTCAGGGGCTGGAATCAAAGAAAATTAGGCTTAAAACATAGATATTAATTGGATTACATTGTGGCTTAAATTTGCTCTGATAAAGCTACTGTATTATTTAAAAATTGTGACATGTTTTTTTTAAGCTTTAAACCTAGTGTCTTGGTATTGTGATTATTCAAAACATCTGGTTAGAAACCATTGGGGTCTACTGAGGGTCATTGACTATTTTAATTTTATTGTGTTGTGAATACAGGGACAGGGATGATTTGGTTGGGCGTCTCCATGTCATAACATAATATTACATAGAAATCAACAGATGAAATGAATGGGTTAAACTGTGTCAAACGCATTTCAACTTGGCAAGCAAATTTAAACCATCCACCATGGACCAAAACAAAAAGTAGAGATCAAGGTACAGTACTTACTGAAATACTGAAAAGCTAGAGACAATACAGGACAAAAGAGCTTTGGGAAATTCAGGCCCATAAATTATTGAAGTTTCATGAACAGGTACAGAACATAATCATAAAGGTGAATGGAATGCTGGCCTTTGTATGCAGAGAATTAAAATGTGAAGTGGCAGATGGAACACTTTTGCAATGAAAACGACACATGCTTCTCCTCTTCCCCACAGAAACATGCTAAATGAAAGATCAGGCTAAATAGATATGTCACCAGCCAGGTGACAGAGGAGACACACCGAAAGAACAAGCCTGCTTCCTAGTGGTATCCAACCAGCACGTTTGAAACGTTACAATGTGAGAAGAGAGAACAACAAGTCAACCAACACGTATATACATTTTATATTTAATTTTGTTTTTTTTTAAAACCAAAGAACTCGGAATATTTTAAATTTCCACTAACATTCCCAAAACATGATTTTGTTCCTTACAATTCACCTATGCCCAATCCGATGTTGCAGACTTATCTTCAACTGCACTTCCTCTAGGTCAAGAAATTAAGTAGTGCAATTAGAGGCTTTACCTGCAGCTTTTGGGGATGAGAAGTTACATTCCCTGTCCAGGATCCCTCCTTGGGAGGATTTCAAAGGCATATGAACCCTACCTGGAATGAGAAGCCAGGCTGAGTCCCAGATATGCACGACGACTATTCATTCTCTAAATGAGCATTCCCGCAATGCATTTGCCAAAACGTCCTGTGATATACACTTACCGCCTTACTGAGATCATGAGGTAAATAGGCCCAGTAGGGATTGAACTGGATGCAGTAATCTTTTGTATTTCCATGTTCCTTATCAGATAGGACGTGGACCATTCCATACTCAGTCACCACCTGCATATTTCAGGGTAAAGTGCATCAGCAAAGCAACTCCAGAACGTATAAACAATGCCAGCCCACGTATGTCCCAAACCCACGAATAAATCAGCTCCTGAATTAACGCATTACATTTTGCACAAGATGACTAACACTGCACAATTACTCTCTTCATTTCCATTTTGATCATTGTTAATTATTTAATTTATTGTCAACAATACTGAGATAAAAGTTTCCTGGATTCAAGGAAAGGGCATATTCTACCACAAATGACGCGTTTGAACCATGCATTGGAATTAACAGCTGGTTCAAGGGACTGTTTTTTGAAGGCCAGTGATCGCAATAACACATACTCTGCACCACTCAGTGATGCAGGGAGAGGGGTAAGGGGGCAGGACATGGGAAAAGGGCCCCAAGGGGTGGGACATGCGGGTTGTTGGGGGGGGGGGGAGAAAGAGTTTGAGGGGATTAGGATTGCAGGGAGAATTCGGACAGTAGTTGCAGCCAATAGAGGATGGGGTATAGTTGAAGGGGAATGGGGGAATTGCAGAGAGGTGTTGGGGGTGTTTGCGGGAGGATTGGGGAGATTGGGCAGGGAGAACAATTGTGGGGGAGGGGGTGGGGGATGCAGGGATTGTAGAGGGGAACGGGGGAATAGCAGGGGGTGTGGGGTTTTGCAGGGAGGACGGGGAGGCAGACGGAGAGTTTGCGGGAGGGGGAACGGGATGACTGCGGTGGGGTGAGGGGGAACGGGGAGATTGCAGGGTTGGAGTATGGGGATGTTGTGGGGGGAGGATGGGGTGATTGGATGGTGGGGATTGTGAAGGAGGGTGTATGAGGAAAGTCGGGGGAGCAGATTGGGTAGAAAGGAAAGAGAGAGATGGAGAGCTGGCCTGGGGCTGAGAGTGACAGGTACCTGGTCAGGTCCTGGGACATGGGGTGGCGGGGGAATGGGGTGCCGGCCCGGCCCCGGGGGGTACTGGGAAGCCGGTCCGGCCCCAGGGCTGATACCTGACTGAGCTGAAGGACGAACAGCAGCAGCCTCACTCCCAGCGCCATCTTTCGGATGAGGTTTGGACCCCTCCAAACACCATAATGGTAGCGTCCACTCAGGGTCCGAACAATCCAAACACACAAAAATAGGGGGAGCCTCTTTTGAAGAAAGCCGGCGGTGAACGGCCGATTATTTTCTGTTTTGACCGGAGACCAAGAAGCCGCCGGTCCCGAGGGGAGGGCACCCGGGGCGGGGGGGAGCTGGAACTCGGGTTGGCGGTCGGGGTTAAAGGTCATGGGGTTGTGAGGTTAGAGGTCGTGGCCGTGATGATGGCGGTGAGAGTGTGTTCGGGTTTGCTGGTGGCTGAGTTTTAAAATCTCGGGGGGTTTGTGATTGAAGAACTTGTCAATGGCCTACGAGAGGCCCCGGTTACGTTTGTTATCCCAGTCTAATTCTTTCCTCGAGCCTATGGAACTCGAACACCGGTTTTGTTATAATCCCCAATTTGGCGGTTTGACTCATTTTACTTTCTTCATGGCCGTGTCAGAATGTCTGAGTGGGAGCCGGTCGATTTAGTTTTCACGGGAACCTGGGGGTTATCGGAGGTTCGGGTACCGATCACGAGAAGCTCGGATTGCAAGAATCGGGTTTTAACTCTCTTTTGCTTTTGTTTCTTTGAATTCAGGATAAGGAGAAGAAAAAGAAGGAGAGTATTCTCGACCTCTCCAAGTACATAGACAAAACAATCCGTGTGAAATTTCAAGGTGGACGAGAAGGTACGATTTTTTAAAAAAAATTTAATTTCGTTTATATATGTTACGTAAAGTTTACTTTTACCAGAGACTACAATAGCTGTAGTCTTTCCCCAACCGAAGAAGGCAGGCTATTTGGACAAACATGGTTGAGTTCGGGAAAGGTTTGGAGGGACAGGGGCCAGGGTCAGGTAGGTGGGACTAGTTTTAGTTTGGGATTGTGGTCCGCATGGACTAGCTGGACCGAATGGTCTGTTTGTGTGCGGTGTGACTCTGGGAAAGATAAAAGAGCTGTGATACAAGTTGTTTCAAACCAATAAAAAGTCAGTATGGACCACATCTTGTTCCTTTCCAGGAGTAGTGTGTTAAGTACTGTTTTTCTATTTAGTTTAAGCTGGTCAGAGGCTCCCTTAAATTCTTCAATTTGGTAAAGAAGCTGCTGAGTTCAATTTCAAAATTGACTAAAATAGAAGCTCTAACAATTAATAATCTTTCACCTTCAAGACAATGAATTGGGAAGTGATGTAGATACTGCACTTAGTTACTGAAGAATTGTATTAGTTCTTTGCTGTTAAATTGTAAGGTAAAATGACTTCAACTAAAAATTTGAAGCTTTACTGTTTCAGAACGGTTTCATTGGTTGTTATTGAAGTCTGCTTTGGAAAAGTTGGGTGTTGATGGGAAGATAGTAAGAGTCGTGTTTTGATTCTATTGTATAGTGTCTGATTGTAGTTCACTTGAAATTTTTTTCTTTGATAGCTAGTGGGATTTTGAAAGGATTTGACCCACTCCTCAATCTTGTATTGGATGGAACAATAGAGTATGTGAGAGGTAAGCCCCAAAGATGTTCCTGGTTTTTATAACTTGATGGACAATCTATGATACAAAAATTGTGAAGTTTATTGTAGATAAAGGTGATGTTTTGGGCCTGGAGGCCTGAAAAGTCAGCCTTCCCGCTCCTCTGATGCTGCTTGGCCTGCTGTGTTCATCCAGCTCTACACCTTTTGTTATCTCCGATTCTCCAACATCTGCAGTTCCTACTATCTCTGAAGTGTATTGTACTTGTTTCTGTAAAGTGATTTCCATTTTTCTGATTTTTAAAAACATAGTATGACTTTGATTTGTCTCTGTTTTTGCATAGCTCCTCTTTCTCCTCTTTCTCCTCTTTTTATCTTCACTTCTAAACACTTTTTTGTATGCAGCTTAATTTTCAATTGTACCTTCTACCTGATGCCTATCATAAACACTTCCTTCTTTTTCTGTCTCTTTCATCCAAAGAGCTCTGGATTTTTTTTTTTCCTTTTCTTTGCCCTACTTATTTTGAGGAAATATACATTGTGTCAGAACCACTTTTTTTTAAATTTTCTTTTTGGAAGGTATTTTATTGCACATGTAGTTTTTCATTCTGCCCTTTTGGTCCAGACTAACAACAACAGGTCTGTTCTTGCCCCATTAAAGTCTGCTCTGGCTAATTACTCTTAGCCTGCTTTGCTTTGTCTTTTGTTGCCACGGTCATCCCAAATCTTGTGATACAATGATCACTGTACCTTAAAGGTTACCCTACTGAAACTTCTTCCTAAGAACTAAGTCCAGCAGTGCCTTTTTTTTTTTTTTTTTCTTGTTGTATTGGAAGTACTGCTGTTGGGAATGCTTCTAAATGTAATCTAAGAATGTTTGTTTGCCTTTCTCTGTCCTAACACTACCACTGTTCCAACTTACGTTGGAGTAATTGAAATCTCCCACATACATACTCTTTGCTTGCATCGTTCTGTAACTTCCTTACTTGCTCTACATCCCTTCTCCTAACTGGTGGCCTGTAAACTACACCCAGCAATATAATGGACTCCCCTTGCACCTTTTGCTGTAGCCAAATTGATTTATGTCCTTGAAGCCACTTTCTCCCAAGCAGCTGTCCTTTACCAAGATTACCACTGCTTTACCCCCCCCCCCTCCATAACTAGGAATGTTTAGTACCCAGTTCTGCCTTTCCATTGCCAAGCCTGTTATTACCACAGTATTATAACTCAGTGTGGCAATCTATACATGTAACTTGTCAATCTTATTTACTTCACCCATTCATATACACAGTTGTAATTTCTCCCTTAATCCAGTTATTAACTTGTTGTTCTATATTCTACTGCTATTTGTCACGTCCCATATTTTTGTGCACCTACTAATACTCTGTCCTAATTTGTGTACACATAGTAAGTTTAAACACTCTCCTGCAATGCAAGCAGAATATTTTGCAAGGAACTCAGTCCCAGCTCTCTTCAGATGCAATCTGTTGAGCTTGAACAGGAGCCATTTTATCCAGAACCAGTGTCCCAGGCATATGAAACTTACCGCTTCTGTACTAGCTTTCTAGCCGTATGTTCATCTATCTTATCCTTCTTCTGTAATCACTGATGTTTGGTCCTGATTGTCATCTCCAGATTTCGATTTCTAAAGTCCTGCACGCTAATCTTTTAGCGAGCTTTCTAAATTCTGACTACAGGACTATAAGTACCAATGTAGACCTGATCTGCGGCTGAACGCATCCCTCAGGAAGAATGTCCTGTAATTACTTAGTGACATTCTTGATCCTAACACCTGTGAAAGAAAATACATTGCTGGTGTCACATCTTTGGCTGCAGAAATGTCTCTGTTCTCCTGATGACTGAATTCCTTTTTAACTGCTGCTTTTCCCCTTCCCTCCCAAATAGCTGTCTCACTCGCGTTGCCATAGGCTTAGCACTTGCCTCACTCCTCTGAAAACCTTTACCGTTATCAGAATGAAAACTGATTCTTGAGTCGAACCCCTGCATTGTCTTCCTGGTCCTCTTGGACTATCTGGTAGTCACATATTCCCTATCTGTCTGCATGCCTCTAACCTGCAGTCTCTCTACTGGCTCTCTGAACATGCTGTCTGTAACTTGCAGCTTCATGGATGCAGCGCAGTTGGTCAGTTTTCTGTAACTAGTGGCACTTGTTCTTCCAAGTCATTTTGAGTATTCTAGATTAATAAACTTGCAGTTCTCCCACTGGTATTGCTTTTCTTAAACTTAGTGCCTTCATACAGCTTTTCAACTCCTTGATCCCAAGCCTTGATCAGAAGTGTCAAAAATGGAAGGGATCACCTATAATCCAATTAACCAAGGCAGAGAGGCAATTAGAATCTTTTTTAAAAGATAGTGCTGGAGACAAACCAAGCAGCTGGAATAACATGGGTATAGAAGTCACACGCCAAGGGTCTAACCAAAGTAACAAGTAATCCAAAACTCTACAAATTAAGGTAGAGGGAGATCCTAACAAGTTATCAAGGTGATGGTGTCAAAAAGGACAGGCAACGAAGATTTTACAGATGCAGAACAGTATGGGGTTACATGTAGTGTGACATGAAGCCAAGATCTCACTTGAGGGTGCCTTCGTGTGAACCGAACTTGGCTATCAGTTTCTGCTCAGCAATTCTGTGTAAATCTAGAATTGATTATTCCAACATACAGGTCAGCTGCCTTCCATGTTACAATATCCATAAAATTGCCATCCAAAATTCTACTGACTGTTGTTACTTACACCTAGTCCAATCTGGGCAGTAGCATGGTGTTCTTTGAAAATTTGGCTGCCATTTTAATTTCTTTATTCTCCCTATCATAATCTCCCAGTCCATACAACCCTTTCATCTGTACTGTAATTCTGGCCTTTCGAGCTACCTTTGTTTTTGTTGTACCATCACGAGGGGCAAAGTCTTCAGCTCTAGAAATCACTTCCTAAATCTGTTTTCGTCAGCTTCTTTTTCCTCCCTCCTAAGGTGCCTTTTTTAAACCTACTACTTTTACCAAACTTTGGTCAGCTGCCTGATGTGTCCTTCTGTGACTTAGTGTCAAGTTTTCCTGCCTACTGTTTTTGGGGCATGATTTAATGCAGTGTTCAAGATAATAAAGCTTCACTTGAAGGACTTTTTCTAGTATGTAATTTCTAATTAAAACACATGGTTACTTCTATTTTATCACATTTTAGCATGTTCCACATAGTTTTACATTTATATAGCTCCAGTCTAACTCTTTTTAAACTTAACGTTACTAATTTCAGATCCAGATGACCAGTACAAACTGACTGAAGACACACGACAGCTTGGCTTGGTTGTATGCAGAGGAACGTCAGTTGTTCTGATTTGCCCACAGGATGGGATGGAGGCAATTCCAAACCCTTTCATACAACAACAGGACGGTTAATTTGAAATGTATCATCGCCATATCTCAGGATTTCAATTTAGTTGGTTTTATCCAAATGGGGACTTATAATATCACCAGCAGTACTGGACGATATTTGCATCTTGTTAGATGGCAAGCATGTACTTGCACTTCTTTTAATCTTGTGCAGATCAGTCATGAACTTTATTGCCATCTATGCAACCATTCTGTAGTGCAGTACCACCTGTATTGCTAGCCGCATGTACATTGTTACATGACAACAGTATGTAACACAATAGAATGAGATCCTAGGAATTGAGCAGTACCAGTAAACCTGCTGAACTGACCACTAGAATCATTCTATTGGAAGCAGTAATTTCATTCAAATCCAGCTGAATTTCCCCAGCAGTGCTCTCTAGTGACAGTTTTTTAAAACCAGCTGATTTAGAAACCTGCATTTTTATACTCAAAACTTTGTTTATTTACAATTTTGTTAAATTTGAGCATGTTTCTGGAGTCTCATTTTCTGAAGTAACTCTTACCTTTTTTTTAATGAAATTCAGTGAACAGTTATTCATTTTGATTGTGAATAACACTGCATAGGTTAGGTTGGAGTCTTGCATAGAAATTGGTTTAATACAAGTCCCTTCAGAAATTGGTTTAGTTTCCTTATTTACTTTTTGAAGCTGGATGTGGACGACAAACAGTCTTTCTTGTACAATAAATTTTTTTCCAGTACTTTATGCTGGGTCTGCTTTTATCTGGCTTTAATGAAAAATTAAATGTAACAGTGCTGTATGAGGCATAACTTAAGCTTACAAAGTTACCTCTTGCACTGATTGAAAATAATCTTCTCATCGCTCCAGTACACTCTGACATTACATGGGATGTAACAATTATCTGTCGTGACACTTTAAATGTGAACTAGATTTGGAGGCTGTACTAAACAAACATCTAATCTGTCCTCTGAGCTGCAGACAGATAAGGTTATGTTTTAGGTGTAGGCCCACATCTGTACTCTAACTCTGAATTCAGAGGATCTTTGCAACGCATTCTCTTACAAATATTGTGTTCATCATTTCACTGAAGACCAACTTAATATTACATCAATGTATTGATAACCTAGGCATGCAAACTGCAAATAGATATGAATTAAATATCTGTTTTCACAGATTTGTGCTCATCACGTAGTAATTTCTGAACTTTAGAACTGCTGTCACAAATTTTAAAATGCAAGGGGCACAACATTTATCTAACCAGTTGATTACATGTACAGTGTTTAAATATTGACCTAACTTGAAGTCGAAACATTGATAGAAAGGTGAATAACTATTCTATATTTAGAAAGTAAACTTTAATTTTGAAATTTGTTACATAATGCTGTGTGACAGTGATTCATCTTTCTCATTTTGTTCTGCTCTGCCTTAGACTCTGCCTCTGAAGAGGTGCTAAGCAGACAGCAGGCACCCATCCATGGCAATGGTCGTGTTTGGAACGTGTATAGTAATTGATTACTCCTTCCACTATATCACATTAAGTGCTATTAGCTAGGGTGTTTCAGGATTTTCATCCAGTGAATTAAAGAAATGATAGTTTTTCAAGGAGGTCAGGCAGCATCAGAGGAGCAGGAAAGTTGACGTTTTGGGTCAGGACCCTTCTTCAGAAATGCCATTTCCAAAACTTCAACTTTCCTATTCCTCTGCTGTGCTCCTCCAGCCCCACGTTGTTTTATCTTTGACTCCAGCATCGACAGTTCTTACTATCTCTGATAATAGTTTTAAAGGTGGGATAATGTGTGATTTTTGGAGGTGAACTGCCTGTGGTGATTTTTATTTTTTAACTCTGTCTCTGTACTTCCATATGATGACCTTCATGGGTTTGGAAGGTGGTCAAAGGAGCAATGGTAAATTGCTGCAGTATATTCAGCATAAGGTACACTATGCTGCTATGTTGGTGTTGGAGGGGCTACAGCTCAAGCAGGCTGCTTTGTCCTGGATGATCTTGAGATTTTTGAATATTGTTGAAGCTGTAAACTACGAGTAAAGGGAAGAATATTCCATCACTCTTAATCTTGTAGATAGTGGCAGGTTTTGGAGGGTGGAGACATAAATTACTTCAATTCCAGCATCTGACATCTTGTCACAGTATTTACATGGCTGGTTTCTGACCATTAGTAGCCCCTGGGATAGTAGGGTATTCAGTGACGTTGATGTTGAATAACAAGGGAGATGCTTAGATTCTTTTGATAGAGATAGTCAAATGACATAAATGTAACGTGCATCTTAGCCTAAACATGAATGTTGGCCATATTTTAGCCTTGCTGCATATGGACACTGACTATTTTAATATCTAAAGTTGTGTTTCTGAGTGTCATGCAATTATTAGTGAACATCACTTCTGACCTTTAGGATGACAAGATCATTGAAGCAGGTGAAATAGGATGCTACTTCAAAAGAATTCCAGTTGTAATAGTCTTTTGTGGAGGATGTGTATATATCACGAATATGAACTGAAAGATTGGATTACTTTCTTTTAAGTTCAATTTTTGCTTCAACTGTTTACTGATAGAGTAAACAACTTTTTGAGAGAAATTGGCACCAAGTGTCTGGGTTGAGAAAAGAAAAGAAACTGCCCAGCAGCAGTTTTTGGTATGGTTCTAAGTAGCAGAATGTCACAGAACTGAGGGGACAGAGACCATTGGACTCTCGGACCTCTAAAAGACCTGCAAGCAATCTCCCATTCCCTCCCCCTCAGGAAACTTGGGTTTTGTAATATTTGGACCGAGGCTGTAATGAGGTCGAGGCAAGCAGCCCTGAGGGATCTCAAGCTGGGTTGCAGTGAGTGAGTTATTGGTGCAGTGTTTGATAGGGATGCTGTGTGGTGGCAATTGACTTGATTGGATTTGTTTGGGGAAGACTTGAGCAATCTTTCCGTCAGGTAATTGGATGCCAATTTTATAGCTGTATTGGAACAGCTTGGCTGGGGCATAATTAGTTCAGGAGCACAAGTCTTCAGTACGACTTCCAAAATGTTTTGGGGCCAATTGCCTCTCCATTATCTAGGGCCTTCAGCTGCTTCTTTATCATATGGAATGTATTGAGTTGGCTGAAGTCTGTGTCCATGATGCTAGGATGTCCGAAGGAGACTGAAATTAATCGTCCACTTGGCATTTCCGAAAACGATTGCAAATGCTTCAGCTTTCAGTCCTATGCATGCGCTCGGCTGCATTAGCTGATTCCTTTCCAATTGCTTTTTTAAAACTAGTGATTTATTTACTGTTTCATAAAATGTCGTGCACATCTACCCTGCCTGTAAAGCAAAGTGTAGCAAACTTTACAGGAATTAACTGAACTAACGATGCCCCCAGCCAAGCTGTTCATACTAAAGGTCTTGAAGGTGTTCGAAATTGTCATTGTCTTGCTTTTAGCTGGATTCACTTTTACTGGACTTCTTTTACCCTTGGGTAATTCAGCTGGACAGTTACAGGAGCCCTTGTGTCTTGTTACAACACCGTATTGCCAAATAATTGATCTGGTTGTACAAGCCTTTTAATAGCATGAACTCTTCTAAGTTTTTTAGAAAAATAAACTTTTTTTTTTTGCTGTAGTTGTATTTTAGGGCTCAGTTGACTAGATGGCTAACAATTAAATTAATGGCAACAGCATTGGGCTCAGGCTCTCTTCCAGTTGAGGTATTCTCAGACCTGTCTTCTTGAGGTACCCATAATAATAGAGTTGCCTTGCTGTGGTTTAGTGAATATTTGCTAGAACCTACGTATGCACAAAGAAGTCTTGAATTTTTTTTCATGCTCATTTGGCTGTAATGAAAAATCTGTTCTCTTAAAATTTGGTTACTATCTATTACATCACTGAGGGGTAGGGGTCAGACAAATAGATTGCAAACTAGCCTTTCAGCCAATGCAGAAGCTTGCCAATAGCAGAGGCTCAATTTCCCATACTGCCTAAGATTGATTCTGAACCTTTTTTCCTTGCTTTGACATGTGGTGACCCTTTATATTCAACCACCACCATTCTTCTCTCTAATGAGGGAGCAGCCCTACGGTCCAGCAGGACTATGGTGAACTTTACATTTTTTTTTTTATTACTGCTGTTCATAAGTTAGCTTATGTAATTATCAAAACATGTCTATTCTTTCAGTACCAAGTCCCTGCCCCTGACATTCCTTCTTTCCAATGTTACCAACATTGAGCCATGGTAATGTCACTACATTGCAGGAGGGGGTCAATTGACCCACTGAGGCCATGTTAACTCACTAGAGTATTTTGGTCAGTCACATTCCCTTGCTTGATTCCCAGAACTTTACATATTTATTTCCCTAAAGTGCCTATCCATAAGATATAGGAGCAGACTCGGGCCATTCAGCCCATCAAGTCTGTTTCACCATTTGATAATGGTTGATATGCTGCTCAACACCATTGTCCTGCCTTCTCACCGTAACTCTTAATACCTTACTAATCAAGAACCTATCTATCTCTGACATAAGCACATTCAATGACAGCCTCCACAACTTTCTGCAGCAATGAGTTTGACAGATTCGCCCCCCTGTCTAGCTGAAGAAATTTCTCTTCAGCTCAATTCTAAAGGATCATCCTTCATTCTGAGGCTGTGCCTTCTGGTCCTAATTTCTCCTAGTGGAAAAATTTTCTCCACATCTGCTCCATCTGGGCCTCTTGGTGTTATGTGAATTTCAGTCAGATTTCCCCCTCATCCTTTTAAACTCGAGTCCTCAATCACTCCTCATAAGACAAGCCCTTTATCCCTGGGATTATTCTTGTAAACCTTCTCTGGAGCCCCTCCAACAGCAACACATTCTTCCTTTTTATATACAGGGTCTGAAACTGTTCACAATATTCCAAGTGCAGTCTGATCAGAACCTTTATACAGCCTCAGCAGTATGTCTCGGTTCTTGTATTCTAGCCGCCTTGAAATGAATGCTAACATTGCATTTGCCTTCCTAACTATAAGCTAAACCTGCATGTTAACATTAGAAAATCCAGAACTGGGGGACACCAGTCCCTTTTGTAGTTCAGACTTCCAAAGCTTTCCCCGTTTTAAAAAATAGTCTGTGTCTCAATTCTTCCAAAGTGTATAACCACACTTTTTCCCCCCCCCCGCCATTTGTATTCCATCTGCTGCTCCTTCTGCAACCTCACTGTCCTCAACACCACCTACTCCTTCACCTTTCTTTATGTCATCTCCAAATTTGGCAACAGTGCTCTCGCTTCCTTTGTCCAGGTCTGCATAATGTGAATATCCAACCTTTTTTTTTTTTGTTTTGAAGTTGTCTAACATCTTTTTCACCAACCTGATAAGCAGTAACTTCCTAGTTATTGCCGCTCTTAGCAATCTTGTGTTCATCCCAAATTGTCAAACTCAATTGTTTTTGTTCCACAATAAACAGGGTGCAAAAAGCAGAGGGGGTGAAATGTTGCATGAGTAACAGGGGCTAGTTTCAGCCCCCCAGAGGGTCAAGGGTATTGTGGATGACTAGTAAAGACTATATGGTGCCTGAGAAGAATCATTCAAGTTATCATAGAATCCCTACAGTGTGGAAACAGGCCATTTGGCCCAAAAGTCCACACTGCCCTTCTGAAGAGCATCACACCCAGATCAATTCCCTTACCCTTGCATTTCCCAAATCTAACCCACCTAAACTAAACATCCCTGGGCACAATGGGTAATTTAGCTTAGCCAATCCACCTACCCTGCACATCTTTGGACTGTGGGAGGAAACCCACGCAGACAGTCGTTCGAGGCTGGGATCAAACCTGGGTTGTTGGCGCTGTGAGGCAGCAGTGCTAACCACTCAGCCACCATGCCACCCATGTAACTTTCCAACCTCCCACTCGACCAATAGCTGTGATGCTCTTGTCCATGGCTATCAGTGTCTTTCTGCCCTGATTTCTGAGTTCAATGAAGTTCTGAGACCACTTGTAATAAGTAAGTTCTGAAAGTCTAACTGCTTAGATAGCCCCAGTACTTTTACAGTAAAAATACACTGATTGTTTATGATCAGTTCCACCTCAAGTTAAATAGGCAGGTTTAGGGAACTGGCTTCAAACAGCAGTAGTGGTATGGTGAACAGATCCTGTTTAGGGTGCGGCTTTATTGGTGGTATCCACTTTGAACAGCTCTAGTATTTACTTGAAGGCAGCAACAATTTGCTTTGCAAAACACTTTGTCCTTCCAGGACACCAGATAGGATGTCATACACACCTTAATGGTAAGGTCTAGGGAGTGTTGCTGAACAAAGAAGCCTTGGAATACAGGTTCATATTTCCTTGGCAGTGGAGTTCCCCCAGGTAGATAGGATGGTGAAGAAAGTGTTTGGTACACTTGCCTCTGTTGATCAGTGTATTGTGTACAGGGGTTTGACAGGTCATGTTGTAGCTACACAGGATATTGGTTAGGCCACTGTCTGAATACTGCATGCAATTCTGGTCTCCCTGCTACAGGAAGGATGTTGTGAAACTTGAAAGGCTTCAAAAAAGATTTACAAGGATGTTGCCAGGGTTTAAAGGTTTGAGCTAAAGGGAGAGGCTGAATAGGCTGGGACTATTTTCCCTGGAGTGTTGGAGGCTGAGGGAGGACCTTACAGAGGTTTATAAAATCATGAGGGGCATGGATAGGGTAAATAGACAAGGTCATTTCCCTGGATTGGGGGAGTCCAAATGTAGAGGGCACAGGTTTAAGGTGAGAGGGGAAGGATTTAAGAGAGATCTAAAGGGCAACATTTTCATGCAGTGGGTGGTATGTGTATGGAATGAGCTGCAAGAGGAAGTGTTGGAGGCTACTACAATTACAACATTTAAAAGGCATCTGGATGCCTACGTGAATAGGAAGGGTTTAGAGAGATATGGGCCAAATGCTGGCAGATAAGACTAGATTAATTCAGGATATCTAGTCAGCATAGACGAGTTGGACCGATGGGTCTGTTTCCATGCTGAATGACTTTCCCTAGTGCAAGTATGGATTTTCATGTAAATAACCTGATTCAAATACTCTTATGTTCTGGCTTTAACTTATGAAAATACTTTAATGTTTTCAGTTTGGGGGAGGGGGGCAAGATATGATGTAAAATCAATAGTTTTTAAAATTCATTTATGGGACATGGGCATCGCTGGTTGGTCCAGCATTTATTGCCTGTCCCTAGTTGCCCTTTAGAAGATGGTGCTGAACTGCCTTCTTCAACTGCTATGGGTCAACCCATAATGTGTTAGGGAGGGAATTCCAGCATTTTGACCCCGCAAGAGTGAAGTAACAGCAATATATTTCCCATCAGGATAGTGAGTGGCTTGGAGGAAAACTTGAAGGTGGTGGTGTTCCTATATATCTCGTGCCCTTGTCCTTTTTAGATGGAAGTGATTGTGTGTTTGGAAGGTGCTGTTTGAGGATCTTTGGTGAATTTCTGCAGTGCATCTTGTAGATAGTACACACAGCTGCTGCTGAGCATTGGTGGTGAAGGGAGTGGATGCAGTGCTAATCAAGTGGGCTGCTTTGTCCTGGATGGTGTCAAGCTTCTTAGGTGTTGTCGGGGCTGCACTAATCCAGACAGTGGGGAGTATTCCATCACACTCCTGACTTGTGCCTTGTAGATGGTGGACAGGCTTTGAGGAGTCAGGAGTGAATTACTCACCACAATATTCCTAGCTTCTGACCTGCTCTTGTAGTCTCTGTTTATGTGGTGAATCCAGATGAGTTTCTGGTCAATGGTAACCCCCCAGGAGCAGTGATCATTTAAATTTAATTAAAACTATTACAAAGCAAAACTTGTATGTGAAATATTCTTACCTATGGTTACCAGACAAATTTTTTCATGTATGTACCCAATACAGAAACATCAACATTTTAAAAACAGCCATCCATTCATTTTATTGTACAGACACTATTTTATTAAGGCTTCAATGAGTTTATATCCATTTGCCAAAAAAACTTCAGAACTGGAACCATAATCCTAGTGTCCACCCTTCCCTTTACTATCTATCTCAAGTGCAAATTATCTCCGTTCCTCATCTATCTGGTTATTTTCTTCATCCATGCCCAACACCACACCCATCCATTTGAACTTAATAAACTATCTAGTCCATGTGACATTTCTGTCTCTTTGGGTTTTACTCTAGTTGGAGAGTTGTGCACAGATCCCACAAGTTTCTAACTCTGTAGAATCAGAGATTTAATGTGATTTATGTACTCCCCTTCACAGCCAGCAAGCTGCTGGTCATGCAAGAGACATTGCAGGTAAAGGAGGTTTCATTAGGCGTGTGCAATGTAAATTTGCAAAGATAACAAGGCATGGGGCTGGATGAACACAGCAGGCCGAGCAGGAAAAATTGACGTTTCGGGCCTAGACCCTTCATCAGAAATCTTGATCGTAGTGCCTGGAGATGCCTGCGCAATGCTGCAAGTGTGTGTTTCAGGAGTCGCAGGGAGAAGCGCTTCTGGAGGGTCTCAATGTTCTGAATGTAGATATTGTCACGGTTGGGGCCAAATTGGGAAAGCTTGAATGTGGATTGTAGTCCATTGGGGATGATCTGGTTCCGTAGCCAGGTACTAAGAAAGGTGATATGGCTGTAGTACCTGGTTTGCTTCAGGACATGGTCGAGCAGCTTCAAGGCCAAAGAGATTATGAGAGTTGCAGTGGGAGAGAGAGATTCCCTGGGGTTTGTCCGGAGGGAGGAGGGTAACTTCTTCAGGGTAGGCATTCCTTAGAGGCTTCGCAGTAGGGTTAAAATTGTATCAGAGATAAAAGGTACTGCAGATGCTGGAGAATCCGAGATAACAAGGCGTGGGGCTGGATGAACACAGCAGGCCAAGCAGCATCATAGGAGCAGGAAAACTTGACATTTCGGGCCTAGACCCTTCATCGGAAATGT
>JAHRHZ010000043.1:25503434-25520540 GCA_024137785.1 Ginglymostoma cirratum
AAACCCTTCATCAGAAGAAGGGTTTAGGCCCGAAACGTCAAGTTTTCCTGCTCCTATGATGCTGCTTGACCTGCTGTGTTCATCCAGCCCCATGCTTGTTATCTCGGATTCTCCAGCATCTGCAGTACCTTTTATCTCTGAAGTCAAGGAGGAAGTCTTGTTTTAATTATAAATCTGGTGGTTTGCACTATCACAGCTAGGTGGAGCCATTACAATATTTCAGGATCAGAAAGGAGGCTGCTCAAGAATTCTCCTATGCACTGGTTGCATATTCCATGCCTGAAAATCTAGAGGTATGGTGTTAATTACAGAACCTTTCTTTCACTTGCTTTGGCATCTTTGACACATGAATTGTAGGTGCGAACAAAGCCTCAAGGTGGAGGGATTCTGTGTTCGTTGCTCTTCCTTCACAAACTCTCAGCTGTTCTTAATATTGCATGTCATGCTCTCCCTCTGGCCCAAACACTAAAAGCCATGCCTTCAGCTGCCTTGGACCCACATTCTCAAATTACTAAGCCTCTGACACTTCCACCCTCCCTTTTGAAATGTCCTTAAAGCATATCTCCTTGGTCAACCTTTAGGTGACTTTCTCTAATAACTTCTTCTTTCAGTTTAGCTTTTAATTTTTCTTCACTCCTCTGTGAAGCCACTTGGGATGTTCTGCTACATTCAAGTGGTGGTGCTTGGACCATTTGTATTGTAACAAGTGCTCACTATAGAAAACATAAATTGGTTTGTTGACAGGACTTTAAACAAACAAATGAGGAAGGTAAGGGTTCAACCAAATGTATTACTAAACTAAAGATAAGAAAAATTGAGACAAGAGCAAAGAACTGGATATAAAAAGAGATAAAAATCGGAGAATGGAAAAGGTCATGTGAAGTAGTAAGTACATGATACACAAAACTGGTAATGAAAAATAACCTCATTATATTTACTGCATAGCAGCATAACAGTGACAAGGGCAACTGGAGTCAATAATTAAAAGTGAATTAGTACTGTTGGTATAATAAGGATACTGGAAACAAAGCTGTAGACAGGACCGGGTTGGAAGTTAAAAATTACAGACTTTAATGCATTTTGAAAGAGAATAAAGGAGTGGGTTGCTATACTAATCAAATACAATGGCAGAAGCAAGACATGGCATAACTAAGAAAGAGTCCAAAACAGAATCTACATAGATTAAGACAAAGGAAGGAATCAGCCAAACTATTCAGGATACAATACAGAGCACAGAATGGCAGGAATTAACTGGAATGTAAAATAGATAGGTATATATGAAATGTATAGAACAAATTGAATCATAGGGGATTTCAACTGTCCACAAGTAAACTGGCAAGAAGACGAAGATCTGAAGGAAATCAGATTTTTACATCTTGTACCAGTCTGATGCACTTATAAAATGGGACAAGTGAAGAAGTAAGTGTGGAAGGACATATAGGGAGGAAAAAAAATCAAAACTGAACTCTTTGGGTAATGATCTAGAACAACATAGACAGTGCTAAAACTGAACTAATAGAAGAATATCTTATATTTATGTAGTACTTTTAACATAACGATCCATCCCAAGGTGCTTCTCAACAGCATCATAATAAAAAGTTTGACATCAAGTCACATAAGGAGATATTAGAGGCCGAGAGGTGTAATTACAGGTGGCGAGGTATAGAGAGGAACTTCCAAACAACAGAGTCCAGGGAAGTGAACGTGTAGCTACAAACAGTGATGTGATTATAACTGGAAATTCTCAATAAACCATAACTAGATGACTGCAGATATCTCGGATGGTTTTGGAACTGTAGATGTGCTAATTGAGATGATGCAAATGATTTGAAAACAGAGATGAGAATTTTAAAGTCAAAAAAATTGCTCGACTGGCAACCAATGGCAGTCACAGGATTGTCTGGTGAATGAGACTTGGGACAAGTTAAGACACGGTCAGAGTTTTGGAGGTCTTCAAGTTTGCAGACAATAGAATGTTTGAGAGCAGTCAACTGCGAACAGACTGATTTCATCTCAGGGAAGAGTAATTAAGTCACAATTTTAATCAGAAATGAACTTCCAACTGCATATTCATGCCAGCAGTAAGCACATATTTCCACCTCCAACAACATTGCTTGATTTCATGCTTTTCTCTGCTCATGTGTTATTGAAATCCTCATTCACGTCTTTACCTTCTAGACGACTAGTTCAATGCAGTCTCCCTCTATCTATCTGTGCAATCTCTTCCAGCTCAAAGTACTCCAGAACACCTATAGTTGGATTTGGAACAGGAACCAGAAACAATGCCTTTATTCTTCTCCATATTTAATCAGAGGAAATTTCTGCTTATAATTTTAAAGTGAAAGGCAAGAGGTTTGGAGGGGATTTGCGGAAAAACATTTTCACCCAGAGGGTGACAGGGATCTGGAATACACTTGAGAGAGTAGTTGAGCCTGGAAACCTCAAACTTTAAAAAATTACTTGGATGAGCACTTGAAGTGTCATAACATTCAAGGCTATGGACCCAGTTTTGCAGACAAGTCAAGAAGGAATAGTCTGGGGAAATGTCAGACATGTAAATATCAAAAAGGACAATTAATATAAGGATATAACAACTAAGGGCTGAGCAAGAATACCATGTTAGAAACACTTACAGAGCTCATTCGATCCCCGAACATATCTCCGGCCCCCATGTGTGATGTGTGAACAAAATTTGTTGGCTCTCCTATCATACTCCTGTCTATCCGCCTCCGTCTTTTCTGTCAAAACAGATGTCAAGATCAGGAGTGAGGTCTAGCACTACTTTAATATATAGATATGACACTGGTAAAACAATAAAGTTGCATAGATTACCATGAATATTTAGCAGGTTAATGCAATTAATGCAATTAATGCAATTAAGCACTAAAAATGCTCTCATGATTTAAGATCTATCCTACCTAAATATGATTACCATATAATCAGTCCAGTCTGTGTAGAAAATATTTTAAACAGAATGAGCCTTAGAAATAGTAGAAGTGTCAGTAGTCATTTTCCAAAATTCTGTATATTCTGGAATAGTTCCTACAGTTTGGAAGATAACAATGCAACCCCACTATTTAAGATAGGAGGGAGAGAGAAAATGGATCACTGCTGACCTGTTAGCCTGACATCAGTAGTAGGGGAAATGTAGAATCTATTAAAAAAGATGTGACAAACTTGACACTTGAAAAATAATGGTATAACTAAACAGTATCAACATGGATATAAGAAAGGAAAATCAGGCTTTAAAAACCTGTTCATTTTTTTGAGGACATAACTAGCAGAATAGAGAAGGGTGAACCAATGGATGAAATGTATTTAGATTTTCATACGATTTTCATTATGGTTCCACAAAGGTTAGTAAGCAAAGTCATACCACATGAAATTAGTAGGAATATGCTGGCACGGATTGAGAACTGGTTAACGGACTTAGAACAGACATTAGGAATAAACAGCTCTTAACCACAGATCAGCAGGATAGGAATGGTATGGTCCTACAGCAGTGATCAGTGCTTCAGTCCAGCTATTCACAATCTATTTCAATAATTTGGATGTCGGAACCAAGTTTGCTGACCACACAAAACTAGGAAGGAGTGAGAGTTGTAAGGAGGATCTAAAGAAGTTTCTGGGGATTTAGATAGGCTAAGTGAGCGGGCACAAAAACTGTGAACAAAGTACAATGTCAAAAATGTGAAGTTATCCACTTTGGCAAGAGAAACAGAATATAGAGTATTTCACATATGACAGAGATTGGGAAGTGTCGACGTCCAAAGAGACCTGGGTGCTCTTGTTCCTAAATACCTGAAAGCTAACACACAAATTGAAATGGCACGCTGGCCTTTATTGCAAGAGGATTTGAGTAAAGGAGAAAAGAAGTCATGCTGTAATTGTATACAGCCTTGACGAGACAGAATTTGAAATACTGTGCACAATTCTGGTCATCTCACCCAAGGAACAATACACCATATAAGGAGTGCAACGGCTCACCAGATATATCTCTGGGGTGGCAATATTGTCTTTTAACGAGAGACTAAGGAGACTGAGCTCATATCCTCCAGAGGTTAGAAACATGGGAAGTGATCTCAGTGAAGCATACAAAATTCTTACAGGGCTCAACAAGGAATTTGCAGGATGGATGTCTCCCCTGGCTGGAGAGGTCTAAAACCAGAGGATAGAGTCTCAGAATAAGAGGTAGATGAAGAGGAATTTCTTTACTTAGAGAGTAGCGAATCTTTGGAATTCTCTATGAAGGATGGCTGTGGAGGCTCAGTCTTGGAATATATTTTTAGACATTAACAATATCACAGGTTACAGGAATAAGAAAATGGCATCGACATAGAAGATCAATCACGAACTAGTCGGAACATGAAGCAGGTTTAAAGGGCTAAATGAGTGACATCTGCTCATATTTCTTACATTCCTAAACAAGCATAACAAACATTATATGCATTATAGATAGTTAGTGTTTTAATATCCCTCACCATATCCCTAAAAAAGACAACTGTGAATATCAAAGAACATCCCAGATTACAAAGCCAAGAGTGTAAGTTCCATTCTAATTTCTGCCTCTTCTCTTTTGTGAGTATAGAACACCCTACTGAAATCTATCAATATGGCTCTATGCTATGATAAATTCAGTGAACAGTTAGTATATAGGATTCATTTAAGAAATACACTTACTGGCTGTGGTTGTTCCGCAATACAGCAGTTAAAACATAACCAGAATTCACTCATTGTCACAAACTATTTTGCTGTGTTTGATAAATCCAAGATCTCTTTGGCTATGTTAATAGTCCTAAAGAAATCTGGGCAGGTGATATGAATGTTGCAGAACACTCAAGTACTTGTGCCGTCAATTTCACGTTCGGTAATTTCTTGGTTATCAGTATTCCAACAGCAATTGTTTCTCCTACCGATATTATTGGTGTGTATTGCCAATATTGCTGTAATCAAGCTGCAGAAACAAAATAAATGCTTGCATTAGGGATATTTTACGTAGTTTTAGTTTTGTATTTTAGTCTCATATAATCAAGCAACCAAAACCACACAGTTTCCACGTTAACTTTAAAACAGGAAATGTCAAGTGGTGACATTTACGCAAAGATATCAAGTAGTGCAGCAAAGTCCTAACTTCAATTTTAATTGTGCTCAGCTAGCTAATGTGAGACACCAAAGCATATGGGGAGTTAAAGTTGGTCTTGCTGTCTGTGAAACTGGAAGGATGAAAATATAGTTTGACTCCTGCTTAGTAATGAATGATCCTGCTCAGATGCAGGTGTGTGACAGTGGTTCAGTTCTGAAGTTCCCACTCCACAGAATCAGTGGCTGGGAACATTATTTAAACTGAATACAAGCAGTGCCCATGGAACTCAAACATCAGGGAAAGTAAATTTTAAAGAACTTGTATTTTTGTGAGAACAAACAGGGAACCAAACATCAGTGAAAACTGGCGCAGAAGAATTAGTCTGTAATGGGGAACTTATACCTTTATCAAAGTAAACATCCATTGGAACACACACTCCAGTGAAAGCCAACACAGAGAACCTGAACCCCATTGAGAACCAGCAGAGAGAAACACAACTCTTGGGACAGTCAGTATCGAGGTTCCCGACCTCCAGTGAGAGTCATCTTCCAGGAAACAAAATTTTCAGTAACAGTCAGCACATGTGGAACTAAATATGAGTGAAAACATAGGGAACAAATCCGCAGTTCTTGGGAAGCAAATCCCTGAGAGAGTCACTCCTTTAGGAGAGAAGAAAGTAACAGTAAAAGAAAATCTAAATAATAAAACCAACAGTGAGTAATTAGTAAATAGTAGTCTTACTTGTGAACTCTATCAAATTTCTCTGAACAGCATCATTGTCAGAAAAAAAACTTCCACCCATGCATCTCACTTGCAGACTCTCTACAGCAATATCCTAACTTAACTAGGCAGCACAGCTCACAGTTCCAAATGGACGTTGTCCCTCTGACTGTCGGACAGGACTCTGGAGAGCTTCTTGGTAAATGGATTTTTATCTGATTGCAGAATCCATGGGAAGCTGTATTTTCCATAGGGAAATATTTTCGTAACATGCCCCATGACTCAGACATTCACAGTATGTGTCAGTGTCTCTACAAAGTACTCTTTATCCAGTTAGTCAGACATTTGTGGTAAATGCTGGAATATTGCAAACCATATCTTCTGTAAAAGAACTTTTAATAGTTGGACCATACAGTTCACAATATTAAACAATGTTGAACTCCAGAATACATTGATTGCAGATATTTCTTTCGTAATTTATTTGTAACATTAAACAATACTAGTTCTTTTGCTGAATCACACCCATCAAGTCAGCTGCTCCAGCAAATTAGAGTAAGATCTTAATAAAGTTTGAGACTCCCTCATTCTAAAGTCATGAGCAAACATTTCTTGTCTGCTAGATCATAACCAGATTATTGGGTCATTTCACACTGACAAGACTGCATTCTGGAAAACCAAATGAAAACTAAAGTTGGGAATTTTCAGTTTTTAAAAAACTATTTGCTTTGTGATAAAAATAGACATCAAAAACACAGAAAATAGGAATGGCAATAGGTCATTCAGCCCTTCGAGCCTGCTCCACCATTTAATATGATCATGGCTGATCATCCTACTCGGTTCCCTGTTCCCACTTTCACCCAATACCCTTTGATCCCTTTAGGCATAAGAACTATAACTAACTCCTTCTTGAAAACACTATGTAACAACATATGCAATTTTTAAAAATACTTTTTCATCAATTTTGTCAAACTAAAGCAATGGATCCTATTGGGTTACTGTCGCACAGGGACAGTCACACCTCTTTACTGGGATAATACTTTCCAAGGACATTCTTTACCAAGATTTGGAACTTTTTTATTGTGATGCTGTCCCTAAAGAACAGTCACTCCTCCTCAAAGCTACAAGAACAACTGGTCAGTGATAGTGATCAAGTAATGAAATCTTGCTTCTATTTTCCTTTTGTAACTGATGAAAGATGTGTTCAGGTAATGTCCTTATTGCTGTTATTCTAGCGATCAGTTAACCCAACAGACTGTGAAAGGAGATAACAAGGTGTAGAGCTGGATGAACACAGCAGGCCAAGCTGCATCAGAGGAGCAGGAAAGCTGACGTTTCGGGCCTAGACCCTTCTTCAGAAAATGTTATCTCAGATTCTCCAGCATCTGCAGTTCCTACTATCTCTGAAACGACTGTGAAAGGAACTTAGCAGTTTTCCACATGACTTGGGGACTCACTAGATAAACTCACTGAGTCATAAGGAAAGTTCTGGAAATTTCTAGTGTTGCACATATGTATGTGGGAACATCTCTGCATTCATAAACGGCTGACAGAGTAGAAAGCACAGGGATTGTAATATTTGCTCTGCAGGCCAAGTTGAAATCAATACCCTGTTTATAACGTGAGCTCGATGACAGTTATTCCGTTTGTAAGATTTTCCTCCAGAAATGCCATCCGAGGAATTGAAACAAAGTTGACTGTCAATACCTGAATTAAAAGTGGGTCATTTTGAATGAAACCCTCATTGCAATTCAATTTTCTACTTATGTAAAGTTCTGTCACCATGGAGATGAGTATTGTGCACAAAATGAACTGTAATTTTGAGATAAGTTCTTTTAAAACTACAGGAAATCTAAAATTAAAACAGAAAATACTGGAACAGAAGATAGCTCCACCAGCAACTTGTCTCCTTGCTTTTCAGATGTGTACAGGCTTGTACTTCTGATATTTGTTCCAAATTCAACCTACTTTATATCTGTAAGTTGAGCAAGGCTTTGCTGATTCCAATGTAGGCAAAGCATCCTCAATACATTGTCTGATCCTGACACAGGTAGGATATCTTCAGTGACACAAAGTCACTCAAAGCATAACCCGATCCAATTTTAGCCATAGATTTGATTCCCCTTCACACAGAAGCAATCTCAAACTCATTATTGCAGAGATTAGCATGATGGACCGTAATATCGTCCAGTTTTGAGAAACGTGTAAATTTCCATTATACAATTACACACTGATCAGACACAGCAATAATGTTAATTAATTAATCCAAGATTTCTGCAAGTCACCAATCTATTTTTAAAAGCCTTACGTGTTGTTCGCCACTTCAATGGCTCAGCCAATCTAGACAATGAGGAATTAAACCTTAAAGACCCAGAGTCAGTTTACCTCATCTAAAGAAATTAGAGTCTTTACAATTTGTCTCTGCAGAATTGGAAAGAAAGGGGAGGGAAAAAGTAGCCATGGTTCAATCACACTCAGAATCACTGGATTATGACAGAGCAGGTGGTGGTAATTCAGCCTATGAAGTTCGCATCATTTCTCCAAATGAGCATTTCATTTAGTGCCATTTTCATGCCCATAATCCAGAACATTGTTCTTTTGCATTTAACAGTCTAATTCCTTTTCAAAGTCTCCAATGAACCTGCCTCCAGCACGCTCACAGGCAGTACATTTCAGAAGCAAAAACAGAAACTCAACAGGTCTGGCAGCATCTGTGGTGAGAAAACAGCGTTAATGTTTCAAGTCCGGTGATCCTTCTTCAGAACTGATTGTAGCTAGGAAAATGTTGGTATACATGCTGAAGATGAAGTGGGGAATAGGCAAGGAGTGAATAATAGGTGGAGATGGAGCTCAGAGAAAGAGAGAAAACAGTTGTTGGGCAGTTGGGTAATGCTCAGCCTGGGAGAAACAAAGCTGCCGCTGGGGTCCACAAGTAGCTGACAATGGGTGGTTGTGGTAACCCATGTGATGGCAAGGCCAGGTGTGTGGGATTTGGGAGAAGGACATGGAAGAATGTGCTCAGGCCCCAAGCAGAAAATGAGACGCTGTTCTTACAGCTTATACTGAGCTTTGCTAAAGCCCTGCTGCAAGCCTGTGTCAGGGATGTTGGCCAGGGATCATGGTGCTTTGAAGCAGCAACCAACAGGAAGTTCAGGGTCATTTTGTGGACGGAACATAGATATTCTGAAAAGTGGTCACTCAGACTGTCCCCAAGGCAGAGCCCATAATGTGAGAGGTGAATACAATAGACTAAATTGAGTGAAGAGCAGGTAAATCGCTGCTTCATCTGGAAGGTGTGTCTGGGACCTCGAATACTGAGGTGGGAAGAAGTAAACAGGCAGGTGTTAAACTTTCTGTAATTTCATCAGAAGGTGCTATGGGGGTGTGAGGAGTCATTGAGAGTGGAGCAGGAGTGGACAAAGGTGTCCTGAAGGGAACAATCCCTGCAGAAGGCTGACAAGGGAGGAGAGGGAAGGGAACATGTGTCTAGTGGTGGCATCCTGTTTGGAGGCAGTGGAAATGGAGGCTAATGGTCCTTAGGACGTGGATGCCGGTGGGGTGATAAATGAGGATCAGGGGACCCTATCAGTGCAGTGGGAGAGAAGACAAAGGATGAGGGCAGAAGTGTGACAGATGAGTCAGACACAGCTGATGGCCTTGTCAAGCACAGTGAAGAATCCTCGGTTGATGAAGAAGGTGGACATTTTGGAGGGTCCCTTGTAGAAGGTGGCATTGTCGGAACAGATGTGATGGAGATAGAGGAACTGGGAGAATGGACGAGAGTCTTTACAGGAAGTAGGGTATCAGGGTATATAGTCCAGGTAACTGTGTGAGTTTATAGTGAAAATGAAACCAGTGATGTTGAGGAAGGGAGGAAGGAGTCAGAGATGGACCAGGTGAAGGTGAGAGCAGGGTGGAGATTGGAAGTGAAATAGATAAACTTTTCCAATTCCGGACGAGAAAGAGCAACAGCATCACTTGTGTCATTGATGTACCCGATAAAGAGTTGCAGGAGTTCAAAGGAGAAATTGTTCAAAGTGAGTACAAGCTCGACCAGATGGAAGAGGATGGTGGTAGATGGGGGATAATTCAAGTCTTTTTTTCCGGGAAAAAGCCAACAACCCGAGACCATCCTGATAGGGGACGGACATATAAAGGGATTGCTTGTCCACGGTGAAGAGGAGGCAGCCGGAGCCCACAAACTAGAAATTCTGAAATTGACATTAAGCATTAGAAGAATCTAGGATATGTGGGAAGGGGAGAAAAAAATGGAGTCAAAGTTGAAGAGACAATTTCTGTTGGGCAGGAGCAAGCAGAAACAATGGATCTGCCCCAGCAATCCTGTTTGTGGCTTTTGGGAAGGAGGTATGGCTATATGCAAACTATAAGCTTCGAGGCAATGAGGAGGAGACCACCAGATTAAACGAGATTAGTGACCACAATAGCCTGGTGTTCAATGGTCGCATTATGGTCTGGGAGGATTAGAGGAGATGTTCAAGAGCTGATATTCAGCATCTCATTTTCTGCTTGGTGATCCTGCCGTCTTCAGGGCTTGATGTTAAGTTCATTAATTTTAGGGCCTGAGCACCTTCTTCTATGTCCTCCCAACCCTCTCACACTAGGCTTTATCATCATCACGTGGGCTGTTACACAACCAACCCATTGTCAGTTACTCATGGTCCACATTTGCAGTTGTTCATTCTCCCCAGGCTGACAATTACCCTTTTCTTTCTCTGCCCATCTGCTGTTGCCTCACTCTGAGCTCCATCTCATCTTCAGCATATACACCAACCATTTCCTAAGCACAATCACTCCTGAAGAAAGGTGACTGGACCCAAAAGGTTAACTCTGCTTTCTCTCTACCGATGCTGTTAGACCTGATCAGCTTCTCCAGCAATTTCTGTATTTGTTTCAGCTTTACAGCATCCACAGTTTTCTTTTGTTTTCTTGATTTGATTTGTTTTAATATTATTCACATGTACCGAGATACAGTGAAAAGTATTATCTTGCATGCTAACCAGGCAAATCAGACCTTACGCAAGTACATCAGGGTGATAGAACTGAATGCAGAATATAATGTTACAGCTACAGAGAAGGTGCAGAGAAAGATCAACTCTCGTGTATGAGGGGTTTGTTCATAAGTCTGATAACAGCAGGGAAGAAGCTGTTCTTAAATCTGTTATGTGTTTTCAAATTTAGTACCTTCTGCTGGATGAAAGGGTGGAAGAGATTATAACCGGAGTGGGAGGAGTCTTTGGTTATGTTGGCTGCTTTCCAGAGACAGCAGGAAGTGTAAACCAAACTCGTACTTGTTTAGTATATTTCAGATCCTAACCGCTCGCTGCAATGAATTTGTTTTCATCTCATTTGTTTTTGCATCTTTTGTAAATTACTTTACATCTGTGCCCTTTCACTCTCTGTCCTTTTCCAAATGGGAACAGTTTCTCCCTAGCCACACTGTACAAACTCCACATGATTTTCAACACCTCTTTCAGAGCTACTTTCAGCCTTGTCTTCTCCAAGGAAATCAGACCAATTTCTACAATTCTTCATGATATAAGTTTTCCATCCCTGGGAATTCTTGTAAACCTCTTCTGCACTCTCTCCAGTGGGTTCAGATCCTTCCTAAGGTATGATGCCCAGAACTGTACAAAATATTTCAACTTAGATCCAACTTACGTCTTATACAGGGTTCAGCATAACTGCCTTGTATTCTATGCCACTACTAACAAAGCCCAGAATACATTTTGCTCTATAAATCACTCTCCCCGCCTGTAATAACTTGTGCACATTTACATGCAGATTCCTCAGCTGCTGTACATACTTTCTAGTTGTAATCCCTTTAGTTTATAGTGTTATCATTTCACACTTCTCCACATTGAACCTAATTGTCACCTAACTGCCCCATCCACCAACTTGTTAATGTTCATAACGCCATAAAATGTGGGGCAGAGGTAAACCATTTGGCCTATCAACTCAATGAGATCATAGTTGATCCGACAATCCTCAATTTCACTTTCTTGCCCTTTCCCTATAATCCCGGATTCCCTTATTGACAAATAAAGTCCATCAGGTGGGTCTGTCTATCTCCGCCTCGAATATTCTTTATGATATAGCCTCAACACCTCTCTGCAGTAAAGAATCCCATGGAATCACTGTTCTCTGAGAGAGAAAATTCCTCTCATTTGTCTTAAATGGGCAACTCCTTACTCGTGATTATGAAAAAGGCAGTTCAGGAGGGCGCATCCAGGATTTGAATCTAGGATCTATTGTGTACTAATTCATTGAGTCAAAGTCATAGAGTTTTACAGCATAGAAAGAGGCCCTTTGGCCAACTGGGTCCATATCAGTCAAACATCTATCTACTTTAACCCCATTTCTAGCACTTGGTCTGTAGCCCAATGTGCTACGGCATTTCAAGTGTTCCTTTAAACAGTTCTTAATGCCTTGAGGATTTTTGTCTCTACCACCCTTTCAACAGTGAGTTCCAGACACCCATGATCCTCATTTTCCTCCAATCCCCTCTAATCCTTCTGGTCCTTACCTTCAAATTGTACCCCCTGGTTACTGACTCCCTCGGGGAAAACATTTCTCCCTATCTACACTGTCTAAGCCACTCAGAAATTTGTACATCTCGATCCTCCTTCAGCTTTTTCTGCTTTAAGGAAAGTAACTTATGGTCTTATAACCCCAACCTATGCAGGTGCTCTTCATTGCTGAACCACACCAGCACAGACAACATCCTGGTGAATCTCTCTGCATGTTCTCTAATGCAATCACATATTGTGGTAATCAGAACTGCATCTAGTTGCCCAGCTGTGGCCTAACATTATATACAATTCCATCATATTCTTTGCTTTTGTAGTTAACGCTGTAACTGATAAAGCAAGTATCCCATATGCCTTCTTAACCACCTTATGTACCTGTCCTGCCACCTTTAAAGATCCAGTGGTCATGTACACCATGGTTCCACTGATCCTTTGTACTTGCTAGGGTTCTACCATTTCATGTGTACTCCCTGCCTTGTTAGTCATCCCAGAATACATCACACTTACCACACCACTAATTTACATGTCATTAGCTAAATTACTGATCATACCTCCTACATTAAAGAATGTACAGTAAAAAAAAAAGCAAGGGACACAGCACCAAATTGTGTGGTACACCACTGGATCAAGTCTTCCAGTCACAAAAACACCCGATTATCACACTCTGATTTCTGCCACCAAGCCAATTTTGGATCCAATCCGCCACACTGCCTTGGATCCCATGGGCTCTTAATTTATTAACAGTTTGCTTTGTTAGACCTGTCAAAAGCCTTATTGAAGTCCACGTAGACTACATCAACTGCACTACCCTCATCGACACTATCTCATCACCTCCTCAAGTAATTAAATCAAATTTTTTAGAGTTGATTTCCTCCACTTAAAATCACTTATACCTCCTCCCTCTCAATGTTAATTTGTTCAAGAACAAAAACAAAGTTGCTGGAAAAGCCCAGCAGGCCTGACAGCATCTTTGAAGGAAAAAAAGCGTTAACATTTTGGGTCTGGTGACCCTTCCTCAGAACTGTGTTTACAGCATCCGCAGTTCTTTCAGTTATTAATTTATTCAAGTTTATCACAGGTCCCCTCCTTGATTTCTGAACTTAAATTGTTCTTTTCTGTGGTGAATACAGATGCAATGTACTCATTAAAAAGCTCAGCTATGTCTTCTGACTCCACAGATTGCCATTTTGGTCACTAATGGGTTCATCTCTTTTCCCTACAGTATGCAATTCACTACTATCCCTAAGCAATGACTGTAGATATTTAATTAACATGTTTGGGCAAATAACACATCTCTGGAGCAGGTGGAGCTTGAACCTGGACCTTTTGGCCAACATTCTAAGTTGCATGGCTGTGCTACAGGTCTCCTACGCACTGACTGGCATGCCATTGCATTGACATTTGCATGCAAAAGTTGCTACCAAATACAGACCTTGTACAACTGGAAAAAGAATTATTGGGGAAACATAGCATCTGGCCCAGATGTAAGGACACTATCACTGCACCACAAGAGTCCTCAAACAAATCAGGCATCTTGACAAGCGAGATAACAAGGTGTAGAGCTGGATGAACACACCAGGCCAAGCAGCATCAAAGGAATAGGAAGGCTGACATTTCGGGCCTAGACCCTTCTTCAGAAATGGGGGAGGGAAAGGGGGTTCTGAAATAAACAGGGAGACAGGGGAGGCGGATAGAAGATGGATAGAGGAGACGATAGGTGGAGAGGAGACAGACAGGTCAAAGAGACGGAGATGGAGCCAGTAAAGGTGAGCGTAGGTGGGGAGGTAGGGAGGAGATAGATCAGTTCAGGGAGGACGGACAGGTCAATGGGGCGGGATGAGGTTAGTAGGTAGGAGATGGGGGTGGGGCTTGAGGTGGAGGAAGAACAGGTTAGGGAGGCGGGGACGAGCTGGGCTGGTTTTGGGATACGGTCAGGGGAGGGGAGATTTTGAAGCTTGTGAAGTCCACATTGATACCATTGGGCTGCAAGGTTCCCAAGCGGAATATGAGTTGTTGTTCTTGCAACCTTCGGGTAGCATCGTTGTGGCACTGGAGGAGGCCCAGGATGGACATGTCATCTGCAGAATGGGAGGGGGAGTTGAAATGGTTCACAACTGGGAGGTACAGTTGTTTAGTGCAAACCAAGCATAGGTGTTCTGCAAAGCGGTCCCCAAGCCTCCACTTGGTTTCCCTGATGTACAGGAGGCCACAACGGGAACAGCGGATGCAGTATACCACATTAGCAGATGTGCACATGAACATCTGCTTGATGTGGAAAGTCTTCTTGGGGCCTGGCCTGGCCTGGGATGGAATGGGATGGGGGCGGGGAGGGGAGGTGTAGCACTTCCTGCGGTTGCAGGGAAAAGTGCCCTGCGAGGTGGGGCTGGAGGGGAGTGTGGAGCGGACAAGGGAATCACGGAGAGAGTGGTCCCTCCGGAAAGCAGATAAGGGTAGGGAGGGAAAATGTCCTTGTTGGTGGGGTCAGATTGCAGATGACGGAAGTGTCAGTGGATGATGCATTGGATCCGGAGGTTGGTGGGGTGGTACGCGAGGACGAGGGGGATTCTGTTTTGGTTGTTATTGCGGGAGGGGGTGTGAGGGACGAGTTGCGGTGACGAGCGAGTCAGTTACAAAGTGGAGAAACCGAAGGGACTGCGGTTGCTGTAAATCAGGAACAAAAACAAAGTTGCCGGGAAAGCTCAGCAGGTCTGGCAGCATCTGTTAAGCAAAAAAGAGTTAATGCTTCGGGTTCGGTGACCCGGAGAACTTTGGCACTAATTCCTACTACCTCTCACACGCTAAGCGAGTATTCTACCATTTGAACTGTCATTCTGAAGTTCCACACTACCCTCCTCACAGTTTCCAATGCTTCCAAGTGCTGAAATCCCGTTCCTGGTCCCTATCCGGATTGAATGCAACTCATCTGTGTTGCCCCCTTTTTGTAACCGCAATCACACAATTCATCGAGATAACGTAATGCTACCAAGTACCCGAGAAACACATTGTCGTGCAAGAAAAATATCCTACAAAAGAGGAAGTGAGAACTTACCAAGGAGAGAAGAAAATTCTATTGCGCATTTTATCATGTATTGGAATAATCTTTTATATACACATAGAAAAGACTCGAAAAGCTGTCAGATTACAAGCAAACTTCACTGGATCACAATTTAACCAAGGCCTTAGTTCATACTGGATTTTTCTGATCTGCAACCATAAAGCAGGAAATACAGTCGCTCTTTATCTGACCTCAGCTGTAAAATTATCCCGATTCCCCATTTCACGGGGACAGAGACGCAGTAATTAAATACACACACACGCACCTCAATGACAATCTTCTGGCAGTGCGACAGACCCCGGCTAACGGACGGATAGGACAGGCCCCGGCTCCAGGGGGTGGGGGAGGGACAAGACGGAAGAAGGGAAACGATAGGCCCCGGCTCCGGGGGTGGAGCGAGGGACAGGATAGGGCAGGCCCCGGCTAACGGACGGACACGACGGGCCCCAGTTCCAAGGGGTGGGGGAAGCGACAAACCAGGACAGGTCCCGGCTCCTGGGGGTCGGGGGAACAAACCAAGACAGGTCCCGGCTCCTACTCCTGGGGGTGGGGGAGGGGGACAAGACAGGACAGGTCCCGGCTAACGGCCGCTGCTGGCCCCGCCCTCTGCCGTTGGGGTATGCCTTTCTCTGATTGGTTGGTGCCTCCGTCAATCACAGTTTGTCCACCCGGTTGCTGCGGAAACCCACCTCGCCCCCTTCACTGCGGACGTTACCCGAGGGTAGGGGCTCGGCTTTGGGCCTGCGATCAGCCTCCCCGCAGGATGGAAGCTGCCACCGCTGGCATCTCCAATGGCGAGAAGCTGTCTCTAAACGCCACACTAAAATGGGGCTCTTGTGGACTGGTAATGACCCTGCCTCTGCGCCAGGAGTCCCGGGTTCAAATCCGTCCTAGTTCAGAGGTGTGTAATAATATCTCTGAACGGGTTGGTTAGAAAATACCTCAAATTGAGCTCATATGCGTTAGTAGTGTCTGTGAAGAACATCCCGTAGTACTTTGCAGAGTCAGATGCAAGCCATATAAGGAGATATTAGGTGAGAACACCAAACACATGGTTATGTGGTAGGTTTTAAAGAGTGGCTTAATGAGGTCAAGAGATGTAGAAAGAGTATTTATAGCTTGGGGCCCAAGGCAGTTGAAGGCACAGCCACTAATAGTAAAACAGTTTATATCGGGAATGACCAAGGTACTACAGTTCAGGAAGACATAATGGAAAATCATCAAAAGAAAGTTATAGCATGCAAAGAGGCCATTGTGGGTTGCACTTTTCAAGTGCATGTCTTCGTTTGTGACGGTTTCTGCCTCAACTACCCTCTCGCACCGTGTATTACAGGTCTCCCACCATCCTTCAGATAAAAACATTTCCCTCAAAACTTCTTTAAACCACCTCCCTGTTATTTTCAATGTATGCTCCCTTATATAGTAATATATATAGTAATGGATCCCTTAGCCAATGAGAATAGAGCCCACACTACACTCTATCTGGACACTAAGTCTCCTTGCAGCTTCTCTGTTCCAGGGAAAATAACATGAACCTATTCAATCTTTCCTCATTAGTAAAATTCTTCAGTTCAGGCAACATGCTGCTAAATCTTGACGTTTCGGGCCTAAACCCTTCATATTCAATCTTTCCTCATTAGTAAAATTCTTCAGTTCAGGCAACATGCTGCTAAATCTTGACGTTTCGGGCCTAAACCCTTCAT
>JAHRHZ010000043.1:25520640-25604523 GCA_024137785.1 Ginglymostoma cirratum
ACTATTTTATCCACGGTGTGGTGACCAGATTTGTACACATCACTATCTGTGGTCTAACTAGTGTTTGTGCAGTTTCAGCAAAATCTTCCTGGTCTTATTTTCTATTCTCTCAACTAATAAAGGCAAGTGTCCTGTATGTCACTTGACCACGTAATCTACTTGTACTGCTACCTTAAAGGAACTGTGGAAATGCATTCCAGAGGCCCCTCTGTACCTCAAAATCTCATGATAGCCTACCATTTATTGTGTATGCTCTTGACTTTTTAGCCTCACACTACTCCAGATTGAGCACGATTTACCATTGTTCTCACCACCTGATTAGACTTTTGATAAATTCTTGCAGTCTACTGCTTTTTCCTTCATTGTCAGCCATTGGAAAATGTTTGTATCATCTGCAAATTTGTTAATCTTTCAAGTCTAAACCAATGATAATTACTATATTAAAAAAAACTAAGGACCTAGTACTAAGTCCAATGGACCTTTGCTAAAAACGGCCTTACAGTCACAAAAGCAGCCATTGACCATTACCCTTCTTGTCACTGAGCCAAGTTTGACTGTAACTTTGTGACCTTATCAAAAACGTTGGTAGGATCCACTTGGACTTTATCAAATGCATTGTCTGATTGACTCTCTTTATTCCTTTTTTTTTGAAAATCAATCATGTGAAGCAGACATGATATTCCCTTAACAAATCCATGCTGATTGTCTTTTACTCATCTCTGTCTTTATAAATGAGGATTTTGGTTTTTTTTGTTCCTTGTTATTTTTCCAATAATTTTCCCCCAGTAAATTAGGCTGACTGACCTATAATTATTTGGTCTATCCCTTTCTCCCTTTTTAAATATAGTAACAATATCAGTTGTCCTGTCATCTTCATGTTGTACACCAGAGTGCATTGAAAAATGATGGTCAGACCCTGTACCTCTGCTTTCTTCTCTTGCTTCCCTTAATAGCACTGGACACATTTCACTTTCAAAGATGCTAAACCCTTTAGAACTTCCTCTGTCATTGTTATTTCATCTAATATTGTTGCATGTTGCACTGCTCTCTGATTACAATGTCTACATTGTCCTCTTTTATGAAAATAGACATAAAATATTCAGTATGAACTATATCATCTCCTCTATCTCAACACATTGGTTAGTTTTTCTTTATCTTAATCTCATGATCAGTAGCAGACCTTACTCTTTAGTTATTTTTTTCCATTTTATGAATGTATAAAAAAAATTTTGTGGGTTTTCACAGTCTTACTTGTCAATTCTTTTTCATTTTTTTCTCACTTTCCTAATTTCCCTTTTAATAGCACCCCTTTCAATTTTATACTTTAGGTTTTTCAGTTGTTTTGAGAGCTTTTGAAACTGAACTGTCTGTCATAAGCTTCCCTCTGTTCCCACTTTTATCCACTCCTTTATGTCTTTAGTTGTCCTGATTTTTTGTTCCCACCATTTTTTTGTCTAGAGAACACACTGGCTTGAACCATCACTATTTCTCCCTTGAATATTTCCCACTGATCTGGCACTGAATTACCAGAAAAACATTTTTCTGAAGAAGGGTCTAGACCCGAAACGTCAGCATTCCTGCTCCTCTGATGCTGCTTGGCCTGCCGTGTTCATCCAACTCTGCACCTTGTTATCTACTTCCACCAATGTGTTCCCTAACTGATACCCCTGTAACCTGCCCTGAGTTGTTCCCTAAAACAAAGCCCAGAACCACTTCTTTCTGAACTTGTTACATACTGGCTTATTAAAAACTCTTCTGTAATTATTTTGAGAATTGTGCCTTTCACACTAATAATAATCCAGTTAAAATTGGGATGTTGTACTTGAATCAGTACCAGTTTACCAGTATCAATGCCCTATTTTTCCTGCATTTCTAAATGATTTGTTTACATATTTGCTCTTCTATCTCTGTTGGACTCTTTGGGGCAAGGTGAGGGGAGATCTATTATTCATCCCTAGTAGTGTGATTAGCCCCTTGTTCTTCAGCTCAATCTATATGACCTAATTTGTTGATCCTTCTATAGATGTCCCTAGTCAAAGCTAGAATTTTTCCTTCAATCAATATTGTGGCCCATTTCTCTTTTAGCCCCCTCTTCATGTTGTCTGAAAACTCTGTATCTATCATTCCTGCCCTTCTTTCAGCCATCTCTCACTAATAGTTGCATTTTCATCTTCCCAATTGCCACTCCAGGCTCTCGACTTTTCTGTATTTTTCTGCAAACTACTTGCATTGAATTATGCACCACTTAAGACTGCTAAACCCCCTTTTCTATTTTCTATCCTGTTTCCTCTGCCTTCCAAACATGCTTTAGAAAGTTGTGAATCTGTAAGAGATTAGAGAGAGATAGGATGAGAGCAGAAAGAGTGATCTGGAAGCTAGAATGGGAATTTTAAAATTGAGGCATTGCATAGCCAGGAGCAAACATGGGTCAGTCAGCAAAGGAATGATTCATGATCGGGATTTACTGTAAGTTGTAGCAGACTTTTATGTGACCTCAAATCTACGAGAGGTGGAATGTGGGAGCTAACCAGGACAGTAATGAAATAGTCAAATCCAGATGTACCAAAAGTAAAATTGAGTTTATCGGTTGGAGATACGCGGCTGCAGGGTGACCATACAATGTTACAGAAGTGAATTTGGTGGTGTAGGTGATCTTAGGATGGTTACGACACAAATGGATGCTATCTGGCTGATCATGCTCATGCTTGCCCTTTATAGCTAGGTAGTGATCAACTAGTTCCACTCTGTTGCACTTTTCCTATAGCCCTGCATACTCTTTTTCTCTTCAGATAATTATTCAATTCCCTTTTGATGGCATCTGCCTCCACTACCCTCTCAGGCAGTGTATTCCAGATCCTAACTATTTACGTGTGAAATTAAAAATGATTTTCTTCTTGTTGCCATTGATTCTTGCCCTTTCCACCAATGAAGACAATTTGAGTCACCGTCAACTTTCCTGCTCCTCTGATGCTGCCTGGCCTGCTGTGTTCCTCCAGCCCCACACTGTGTTGTCTCTGACTCCAGCATCTGTAGTTCTTGCTACCTCTTCACCAAAGAGAGCAATTGGAAACTATTGTGTTGATCTCTGCTGTGTGCCAATAAAAAGTTTGCTGTAATGAATTGATATCAAGTTGAAGCTGTCGAATTCTGACAGTGACAGCATGTTTGAAGGTTCTAATGGCCTAAGGCCTGAGGTAGTGTTAGGGTTGGGCATTGTTATGTACTGAGTTCAATGGTCTTTGCAATGGGAAGAAAATGGGGTAAGAAGCTCTGCTTGAGGTCGAACAAGGATCCAGTTTGGAAACAGTTTGAATCAGCCTAAGACAGTGACTGGGAAGGAAATGGAGGCAGAATGGAAGATGATCATTGCAATATCCCTAATGTTCTCAACTCCAAAATTATGGTTCATCTAAAGCTTGATGTTGGATAAACAATCTGATAACACATCAACTCAAATATAAATCCATACTGAGCAACAACAAAAGTAGAAAAAGACCCTAGAATAGAAAAAATAGAAGCAGTCAAATGCTGTAAACTGTTGTAGGTTGACATACTTGTTTCTGTATGTCTAGGTACATACAATGCATGGTATATAGGATTAATTCCTCTTTTAATTCATGCATGTTTTAAAATGCAGCTTGTTAGCTCTCCAAGTATACAATATCGCTTATTTTCTGCCATGAGAATTTGTGGATTGAGACTGTGCTACATGGAACTCCTTTGGGAAACTGTATTTGAAGAAATATTTGTTCGGGAAAGATTTGTGTGGAGTATCTTGTGTTATGTAGCTGCACAGAATACATTTTAATCATCCTGGGTAACCTTCAACACCCTTACCAGATTAAGCTTCTGCAGTTCTTATTGAACCATTATTTTAACTGAACATGGATAAAGTTTAGGATCACGATACAGTTCCTTATGTTTGCCCTGCATGGCTAGCTTGTTGCGTTATGTTTGCCCAGATTGAAAGGCGCAAATTGACTTGTTTCCCACTAGGTATAGTTATCACACTTGAAGCTAATCTGAACACGAAACAGAATCAACTAAAATATTTTCAGTAAACATGGGTGGGAGAAGAGGTAATGAAATCAAGTATTTTATTTCTCTTGATATTTCATCTAAGAGAAGGCCTGTGCTTGAAGGTCCCGACCCAAAACGTCAACTCTTCTGCTCCTCTGATGCTGCCTGGCCTGCAGTTCTCCTCCAGCTCTACACTGTGTTATCTGTGCTTGAAGACCATTTTTCAGTGTGACTCAGCTGAATAGTGCTGAGCATATGCTCTTTACCATTCTGCTGCAAGCTAAACTAGGAAAATCCAACATTGCTTAATTTTTAAAGAAAACATGTAATGCTATCAATGACAATGATTACTTTAAAGAGTAGGATCATGTCTTCCTCGCACGATCATTGAACTTTCAACCAAAGTTTGCTTCCACCCAGTTACACTCCTGGGCACACTATCTCAAAGATGGAACATGTAAGGATATTTGTTTAGATTAGATACACTATTTCAGAGATGAGATGCATAAGGGCAGTTGTTATTACCGGAATACTATCCTAGGAAATTTAGAAATTTTCTAATCAAATCTGCAGGCAGGCAGAGCTGACCCCTTTCTCAATTTCCTTTGTTGAGTCCATAGGGAAGAATGTGGACATAAAAGTGAATTTTTTGGGTATTGGAGACATTCAAGTCTAAGTCTCCATATATGTGGACAACGTTACCATGTTCTGCTTAGATCCACTGGTGCCTCAGACTGATGTGTGTCTGCAATTAGTTTTAACTGGCCTCAAGAACAAAATTGCAGCAAGAACAAGACCACGTTCTCATGAATAAAATGTATTTTTGCAAAAAGAACTCTTCCAGAAATGGGATGTCAACAGGTAATTCTTAATTCTAGGAATTCTAGATATGAGTATTGAGAACGAGCCAAAATTGTATGTCTTTGGGTATCAGTAACTTATTTATATATGTATGCTGCAGCATGACATTATTGCAGGAAATCACTATTAGACTGATGGGTGAATCATAGAATTCCTACAATGCAGAAAGAGACAATTTGGCCCATCAAGTTTGTGGTGTTTGTGATACAGCATCATTTGACCTTGATAAATTCACTGGTACTGGGCTACCTACAAACAATGTCAGGAGATTTTGGTTCGAAGATAAAAGTGCAAACGAGGCAAGCTGAAACATGACTGCAAGAAGCAGCCATGGGGTTGACCCCACTGTTGAAGTGCTCTTTATTTTGTGCCTTAAGAGTTGGTTGCTGTGGTGTTTGGTGTAATATCTGGTCTGTTCACTACACTGGCCAATGATTTACACAATTAAGTTGCTATGAAACAAACTGAAGATATGTTTTGCTTAATAAAAAGCAAAAGAACTGCAGATGCTATAAATCAGAAACAAACACAGAAATTGCTGGAAAAGCTCAGCAGGCCTGGCAGCAACTGTGAAGAGAAAGCAGAGTTAACGTTTCGGATTTGGTAACACTTCCTCAGACCTGAAATGTTAACTCTGATTTCTCTTCACAGATGCTGCCAGACTTGCTGAGCTTTTCCGGCAGTTTCTGTTCTGTGTATTCCTCGTGGTGGCCACTTGCATTCTTGTGGCCTTTTGTGACGTGTGGGCACCTTAGTATATACAGTGTTTTTAAGTTATAGACACCACATTAATTTGCTTGGATAGGTTCCCTTTGCTTTTGTTGGGAAACGTTTTAGGTCAATATTGAGCTGCTTCCAATTTGATTGGACTGTACCCGTGATGTCCTTTAAAAAGTATCTGTGTTACTGTCATTGGTTTATTAAAAATAGGCCAGAGATAAAATAGGCCAGGATACTAGATATATCTCTGGCCTGCAGCTTCTCTCTGGGTCAGGGTGGGGTGGGGTGGGGTGGGGTGGGGAATGGCCTATGAGGTGACCAGCCACAAGGACATGGATTATGCCGCTGATACCGTGCTTGAAGTTGGCCACAGGCTGTTCCATGTCAACAGGCGGCTGCTAGCATCGACCAGCGAGTATTTCCGAGCCTTGTTCGGGGGTGGTACCAGGGAGAGCTCAGAGAATCACATCGTGTTGCGGGGCCTGGATCCCGAAGTCTTCCAGCTGCTGCTGGGCTTTGCCGCCCGGGGCCAAGTGAACGTGGAGCGGCGGAATGTGGAGGCTTTGCTGGAGGCGGCCGATTTCCTGCTCTTTGACCGGGTCAAGCTGCTGTGCGCCACTTTCCTGCAGCGCGAGCTGAGGGTGGGGAACTGCGCGGGGGCCTTGTCCTTGGCCCAGCGCTTGGCCTGCCCCAGCCTAGCGGCCGCCGCCCGTGGGGTAGCGCTTACCCACCTGGCCGCCTTCATGGACGACGAGGAAGAATTCCTGCAGCTTCCGAAAGAGGCTCTGGCCGAGCTTTTGGCCAGTGACCACCTGTACGTGGCCAAAGAAGACCAGGTATTTGAAGCGGTGGTGAAGTGGGTGAGTCACCACAACAGCAGGGAAGGTCACTTTCTGGAGTTGCTGGCCTTGGTCAGGGCCCCCTTCCTGAGCCTGTCTTTCCTCGATCTGATGATTAAACGCTCCAAGTGCAGCCTGCAGGCTGACCCTCACAACAGACTCTTGAGAATATTAAATCACAGCCTTCCCCAGAGTTGGACCATGGCCCAGTGTCAGACCCAAATCAGCAGGAGCTATGAAACCATGTATGTTGTGGGGGGCAAACATGAGCAAGAACAGCAGGAACTGTTTCAGTTTCACCCTAAAACGAACACTTGGCAAGCCTGCTCTCCTCTCCGACGCAGAAACCTCACCCAATACGCCGTAGCAACAGTAGGTAACACCATGTGCAAATTATAGCACAGAAGGTTGAGTCAGCTGCTTGGCACAGTTTTAGGGTTGGGGTGTGGGGTGGGGGACTAGTGTATAAACATGACTGCCTATATATACAATATTCTGTTTGTAGGCTGGTTTAAAAACCCATTTCAGTGCCCATCCAAATAATACTTGCCATTGCTGGAACCCAAAAAATTTCTGTTCCAGGCACCTAGGGTCTGAATCAAAATTAGAGGGAGCTTCCTGCATTCGTTACATGTAAAGTTAACTCTTGACAAACATTCTAGTTGAAGAGCCGTCCTTATTCAATGCAGAAAAACACTTAAACTAAACCTCAGGAGCATTATGTTATGGAGCAGACCAAATCCCCTCAAAATATATTAAGATGATAGTGTAGACCCTAACTTTTTCTTAATTTAAAGGAAAGTATAGGGTGTTGTATTCCAGATGCAATTTGATTGGTCAAACTAACCAGGCTCGAAACAAAACACACAGTTTATTCATACACTATAATTAAAATACAGACAAAATAAAAATAAAAGAATTGACTTAACTGTAACTCCATCAAAATGCACAACAAAATAATATATATAAATGATTTCTAATTCACTTCCAATATAGTAACATCCCATAAACCCACCCTTGGCAAAGGCAAATTTAGTAAAATAGATTGTCTCACATGCAATTCTAGCAGTAGGAAGAGAACCGCAGCTTTTAGCTTTAACAGGGAGAGAAATAAGAACTTCCACATTCAGCTTCAAGACCCTAGCGACTGCTACTGTAGGCTAAAACGAGAAAAGTCCTGGTTCTCGACTGTGTGGGTTTCCTCCAGGTGTTCGGGTTTCTTCCTGCAGTCCAAAGCTGTGCAGATTAGGTGGATTGGCCATGTTAAACTGCTCATAGTGTCCAAGGATGTGCAGGCTAGGTGGATTAGCCATGGGAAATGCAGGACATAGGTCTAGAGTGGGTCAGTCTAGGTGGGATGCTCTTTGGAGTGTCGGTTTGAACTTGGTGAATCAAATGGCCTGCTTACATACTGTAGTGATTCTGTGGGAGCTGGACTTCACCCATTCAGGCTGCTTCTGTTCTATGAATAGCTCAGTTGGCTAGATAGCTGGTTTACAGTGCAATGTAACACCAACAGCATGGGTTCAGATCCTGCACCAGCTGAACTTACCGTGAAGGACTCTCCTCCTCAATCTCTTCCCTCGCCTGACTAGTGGTGGCCCCCAGGTTAAACCACCACCAGTTGTCTCTCCAATGAGAGAGAAACCTATGGTCCTCTGGGACTACGGCAACTTTACCTGTTAAGGTTCTTGATTGTCAAGGGGATCAAGGGTTATGGGGAGAAAGTGGGAGAATGGTGTTGAGGAACTTATCAGCCATGATTGAATGGCAGAGCAGACTTGATGTGCTGAATGGCCTAATTTCTGCTCCTATGTCTTATTAACTCTTTTAAAAAAATGCGTCTCTCAAGCTGCTTTATTGGCTTTGGAGCAGACTGCTCACTACCTCTGTCTCAACCTTTCTGCATAATGAAAAAAAGGACAAAATACACCTCTTAGAGTCATAGTATCGCCACAATTAAGTGTGAATTTTTACATCTGAGGGTCCCAGACACAATTCACCTAGAACCTTTATATTCAAGAGATGGAGGAAAGCCGACCAGCACAGTGTTTTGACTTACTGGGAATAGTACACCAATTATCAAGCTCCTCTGTTCCGCACACCATCGCAAATGTGTAAATACCACAAACCACATAGAAGATCAGTTTGTCTGACTGACTGCTATGTAAGACAAAAGCAATTCACACATAGTTTGATCACTCACAACAAAATATTTTATTGTAAACACAGTTATTATTTATTACATGGCAGAGAGAATTGAAGGATTACTAACCTCCTACTGTGTGAGTTACACGATTTACTTTAAACCCATACCCTAAATATAGACACACATATTTTCAAATAAGACAGGTAGCAAATATGCGTGGAAAATATAGACAGGCAATACAAAATTCTGAAAAGCAAAAGTCTAGATCAGAAGGGTGACTTAAATTGTCTCCCACAGACCTTTTGATTTTAGAGTGATTGTTGTTCTACTCAGCAGTTGATCAGGTGAACAAGGTCTTTTCTTTTATCAGAATTTTTTCTTTTGTTCCTTTTTATTTGTCTTTTCACTCACTTGGAGAGATGGAGAAAGATATTTTCTGCTTGCAGGCTCTGGATGGTTCTGCCTGTACTACTTCCATCAGTCTGTAGCAAACTGCAGTTCAATCAATCTGAGGGCTTTCATCAGGCAGTAAATCCTTAACTCAAAAATTCCTGACTCAGTAATGTGACAGTCTTAATGCTCCAAAAGCAACATCATCTTGCACAGCTAAAAATGCATATCACTTGATTTTTCGAAGTTGCAAAACTCTTGGTATTTCCCTACATAACACTGCCCAACTTCCCTTTCCATTTACAGTCCAAAAAAGGGAAAAAATATAGTCTGCTACAATAGTTCTCACAAATTAAAGTTTAATTGCACTTTACCATTCAACCTCAGATACTTAAAATGTCAGATAATCTTTGGCTCATTAGCTTTTAATAACTTGAACAAATGTGAAAAAGATTTGGTGACAGTACTATAAATAAAAGCCATTTTGTTACCTGCAACATTGAGAATAGCAGGTTTTGTAGTGTGTTGTGGTGGATGAGAGTTGATACATAATTTGAACAAAAAGATTATTGGGCCTTTTGACAGACTGACCTTGCCTATTATTTCTTCTTCAGAAATGCATCTACCTCCCATTCATTTTTATCCTGATTTATGTCTGCACCTGTCACACAGGAAATTGAACCACTGTCGATTTAACTGAGATTCCAAAAGATTGGTGAACAATTTCCTCCCAGTAGGAAGATGGGAACATCAGATTAGTGTCCCAGGGTCACCTCTGCCCTTATAACATTATTGATGTGTGCTTTTAGATTCATTAAAGAAAGGAAAGATAAATGGCATCTATACTTTGCTTGGGAGGTCAGGTGTTTAGCTACATCTATAATAAAGGTAATGTTGCTACAGTCTTACTAGACCATAGGGCTGCTGTCTCTCATTAGAGAGAGATGATTTAACCTAAGGATCACCATGCCTCAGGTCAGGCAAGAGTCCTTCGTGGTAACCTCAGCCAGTGCAAGAATTGAACCCATGCTATTGGAATCACTCTCCATTGCGAGCCAGCCATCCAACCAAGTGAGCTATCACTTGTGAATTATGTAATATGCCACTAACATCACATGCCAAGGCTGTCACATATCTTGAGCACAAATATAGTATTTGGTTGGGGTGCTACTTTAAGTACTTAATCAAATATCTGATTTGTTATCTGTCAATAAATCACAAGGGAAAAAGGGACATCAGGATTATGTAACCCAGAGAAAACCCAACATTTAAATCAGTTTTTTCAAATTCACACATCACATGTATGAAAAAATAAATTATGCATTATTTGTTCAAACCATTTGTGTTCTCTGTTTAGGTTGGTGTATTGTGTGTTTGCTGTTGAATCAGAGATAATAATGCTTATTTCCCAGCTAGAAGTTTGTAGGTATACACCCCATGCTGGAAACAAATTCACACTGATGGTACTCATACAGTGCAACAGCCAGAAGAACTACCTTTCAGATGAGATATCAGACCCACTCTTTCAGGCGCATGTAAAAGATTCCACGCTACTATTTTAAGAATAATGTGAGGTTTATTACTGGTGATATAGTCAATATTTATCCCTCAGTCAGCACAAAGACACAATGAGATTTGATTGCTTTTGTGTTTGTGAAATCTTGCTATTTGCAAACTGCCTGCTGCAATTTCTGCATTACAACAATGACTACGTTTCAGCAGTGGCTGTGTAGTGTTTTGGGTCACTCTGAAGTCATGAAAGGACTCTTAAATTAAAATTCTTTCTCACTCTTAAAAGTTTCATTTATATTGTAACAAAGGCAGTAGAATATCAGTCAATCCTGGATGAAAAACACAACACACTGCTTCCTCTTTGTAGAATACATGGAACAATCCGTCTTCCAAAGCTACACTGGCCCTATCCCCCACCTCTTCCTCCGTTATATCGATGGCTGTATCGGCGCCGCCTCGTAGTCCCATCGGGAGCTCAAACAGTTCGTCCACTTCACTAACACGTTCCACCCTGACCTTAAGTTCACCTGGACCATCTCCGATACCACTCTTTCCTTCCTGGACCTCTCTGTTTCCTTCTCTGGCAACCACCTGGAAACCAATATCTATTTCAAGCCTACTGACTTCCACAGCTACCTAGAATACACCTCCTCTCACCCACCTTCCTGCAAAAATGCTATCGCCATTCCCAATTCCTTTGCCTCTGCTGCATCTGCTCCCGAGATGAGGCATTCCACTCCTGGACATCCCAGATGTCCTCGTTTTTCAAGGACTGCAACTTCGCATCCATAGTGGTCGAAAATGCCCTCAACTGCATCTCTCGCGTTTCCCACAACTCATCCCTCACACCCCCTCCCGGCAATAACAACAAAAACAGAATTCCCCTTGTCCTCACATATCACCCCACCAACCTCCGGACCCAACGCATCATCCTCCGCCACTTCCACCACCTGCAATCTGACCCCATTACCAAGGATATTTTTCTCTCCCCACCCTTATCTGCCTCCCAGGGGGACCGCTCTCTCCGTGACTCCCTTGTCCACTCTACACTCCCCACCAGCCCCACCACCCCCGGCACTTTTTCCTGCAACCGCAGGAAGTGCTACACCTGCCCCTACACCTCCCCACTCACCCCCATCCCAGGCCCCAAGAAAACCTTCCACATTAAATAGATGTTCACCTGCGCATCTGCTAATGTGGTATACTGTTTCCGCTGTTCCTGATGTGGCCTCCTCTACATCGGGGAAACCAAGCGGAGGCTTGGAGACTGCTTTGTGGAACACCTACACTCGATTCACGACAAACGACTGCACCTGCTAGTCGCGAACCACTTCAACTCCCCCTCCCACTCCTTGGACAACATGTCCATCCTGGGCCTCCTCCAGTGCCACAGTGATGCCACCCGGACCTCATATTTTGCTTGGGAACCCCTGCAGCCCAATGGTATCAATGTGGACTTCACAAGCTTCAAAATCTCCCCACCTCCATCCGCATCCCAAAAGCAGCCCAGCTCGTCCCTGCCTCCCTAACCTGTCTGTCCTTTCTCCCACATATCCACTCCTCCCACCTCAACCTCCACCCCCACTTTCTACCTACCAGCCTCATTCCTGCCTTCTTGACCTGTCTGTCTTCCCTTGACTGACCTACCCCCATTCTAACTCCCCACTGACACTCACCTTTACTGGCTCCATCCCCGCCTCCTTGACCTGTCTGTCTCCTCTCTACCTATCTGCTCCTTTATCCATCTTCCAGCCGCCTCCCCCCCCTCCCTATTTACTACAGAACCCCTTTCCCCTCCCCCATTTCTGAAGAAGGGTCCAGACCCGAAACGTCAGCTTTCCTGCTCCCCTGATGCTGCTTGGCCTGCTGTGTTCATCCAGCTCTACATCTTGTTATCTCTTAACACTGCCTTAAAGGTAGTTATTAAGTATTACAAATGCTTACAAGAAGTTCCTCTGTTGAGAAAACACAGCGTGGAGCACAGCAGGCCAAGCAGCATCAGAGGAGCAGGAAAGTTGACGTTTTGGGTCGGGACCCTTATTCAGAAATGGGGGAGGGGGAAGGGAGCTCCGAAATAAATAGAGAGCGAAGGGGTGGGGCTGGGGATGGTGATGGATGAGTGCAGGTAGGCAGTGGTGGGGATTGGTCAGTGAGGTGGGAGGAGCAGATAGGTGGGAGAAAAGGTGGACAGGTTGTGTCAGGTCAAGGAGGTGGGGATGAGAGGGAGGGTTGGTCATAGGATGAGGCAGAGGGTGGGGAGATTTTGAAACTGGTCTCCGAGCTTCAGCTTGGTCTCACCAATGTAGAGGAGGCCACATCAGGAGCAAGCGGAGGCTCGGAGACTGCTTTGTAGAGCACCTGCCCTCCATTCACAACAAACGACGACACCTTCCAGTCGTGAACCACTTCACCTCCCCCTCCCACTCCCTGGGCGACTTGTCCATCCTGGGCGTCCTCCAGTGTCACAATGGTACCACCTGGAAACTGGAGGAGCAGCACCTCATATTCCACTTTGGGAGCCTACACCCAGTGGTCTCGATGTGGACTTTACCAGTTTCAAAATGTGCCCACCTGCACTCACCTATCACCATCCCACCTACCTTCCCCAGTCCCACCCCTCGTCTCTATTTATTTTGGAGCTCCCGTCCCCCTCCCCCATTTCTGAAGAAGGGTCCCAATTTGAAACATCAACTTTCCTGCTCCTCTGATGCTACCTGGCCTACTGTGCTCTTCCAGCTCCACACTGTGTTGTCTCTGACTCCAGCATCAGCGGTTCTTACTATCTCTTCCTCAGTGTTGATCTTTTAATGTGTTTGAAGTCTGAGCTTGACTTCAAAGCTTCTGCCGGATTCTGATATGTTCTCAAAATTTAATTACCATTGACTAATTCTGTGTGTGTGAGAATGAGTTGGATCACGAGTGATTGTTCACACAGTGGTTCTGTGGGATTACAATGTCCACAGCAATTCACATCACGTTATAGTCAGGCAGAACATGATTCATGCTACTGTTAAGCAATTCTTTCAAATGTGCTTTATTAGTTAAATAGGAACTCATTGAGAGTCAGTGTTCTTCAAAATCACTGAATAACAGATAAAGCTTTGTCGATCAATATCAATATAGGAATGACCTATGAAATGATATTCCTCAATGACAAATGGGCAATGCTATTGTTTCTGTGCAACTAACAACCCATGAATTAGATGTAAGAAATCATGGCCTTTAAACCTAAGAACACAATTGCTTTAGACGGCTATAAGTTACAGAGAAAATGGAGTTGAATTCTAAGAGGTTGCAAAGTCTTAATGCTACAGATTTTGCTGATTTTACTTAATAATTTGTTTCACATGGAAATGTCTATATATCATTGGCTAAAAGTCCGAGAGTTTAGCTATTTTAAATCTGAACAAGCCCTGGTCCCAATAGTTTTCCATTCTAAGAATAAGCTGTTCTTTATATGTTTCTGCAACAGGGAATTTTATCTTTGTGACAGGCGGCTACTTCCGAGAAAGTGTGGTATGGTACTGTGTGGACTGGGTGATGGTTTATAACTGCTGTGAAGACTGTTGGATGGAAGGACCATCGATGAAGCAGTCTCGTAACTGGCATTGTGCAGTCGGTGTTGGGATGTACCTGTACGTACTGGGAGGGAGCACTGATGAGGCTGTCATCGCTGATGTTGAGCGACTTCCATTGATGGCCACAGAGTGGGAGAAAACAGCGCCCATGATGCAACCCGTGGAGAGGGCTGCAGTGGTCAGCGCCGGCACCAATGTATATGTTTTGTGTGGACTGGATGAAAATGGTGACGTTTACAGTGGGGTGCAGCGGCTAAATGTGGACAGTGATGTTTGGGATGTGATCTCCTTCTCCCCGCTTCCTCGGTAGGTCCTATTTCATTTTCATGAGGAGTTAGTTTGACACTATTTTGCATTTTAGCTACTCTGGCCTTCAGCTTGAATTGGTCGTGTTTAAGCTAAGCCTCTTTAGACCTATCTTTTGGTTCTTGTCCCCTGAGTACTTTGTTTTGCCTCATGAGCCCTTTTGTTATTTAAGCCCCTCAGGCCTTTCATCTTATCAGAGGCCTTCTTATTCCTCCTTTCACTGTTCATACTTACTTAAAATTTGATTAACTTTCCCAAAAAGGTCACAGAGCTGAAATATTAACTGGGTTTGTCTTTGTGCGTTTTCATTTGATTTGCTGAGGTTAATTTCGAATATTTTCCATGAATAAGTTCACAGTGATCCTGTTTAAGGTTAGCTTTGCCTCTGATGAGATGTGAAAGGGTGTGAGGTAGCTGCACTGTATCGGATATCTCAGGATTAAACACAGATCAGCAGCACCGTCACTGACACTGGTGTTTTCCTTACCTGTTTAAGATATGATCTCTGTGCCACCATTCTGAATGGTGCAGTGTACGTCATGGGAGGTCAGACGTTCCGTCTGGACACAGACACTGATGAGTGGACTCCGGTGGATGAGGAACGCTTCAATCAAAAGTTCTTCAGTGGTTGCACAACTGTTAATGGGAGGATCTTTGTCCTTGGGGAGAGGAGAGGGAACACATCCATCCCAAACATGATTCTCTTTGATCCCTATACAGAAACATGTCAAGTAGTGGATGCAGTTGTGCCCTGTCCACTCCCTATTCGAGGCTGTGTGTCCATCCGAAAGTTCAATGTGAGATTTGGAATTTAATCAGATACAGTTTAAGAGAATGAGTCACTTGTGTCGCTGGCCCTGTATCTGTGCTGCCCTTTTGACAGTAGCATCAAGATGAGGGAATCGCAGTGCCAGCTTTCTCAGCTCAGGAGAGACCACAATCACAACTGCTTTCTGGTTACCCTGGACAAAATCTGGAATCCTGATTGACACCTTATCTAATGTCCAATCAAAACGTACCCTGAGACTCAGCCCCAGGTAAACCATCAATGCATTAATGAGAGTCCCCGACCCACAGCCGGTCCCTTTGGGGCTGTTTATCCTGGTCTGCTTGACAGCGAACTGAATGTCATTTTTTTCACCCTCATTCAGGCTTTTCTTGCTACCTGGCTTGATTAATATAATGTTTTCCTGGTCACCCTATAATAAACCCTAGCTCAACCACAACCCTATTGCCTGTATCCTTTTTCTCCTTTATTCATTCACAGGATGACGGCATCACTGGCTAGGCAGCATTTATTGTCCATCCTTAATTTCCCAGAGGGCACTTAAGAGTCAGCCACATTGCTGTGGGTCTGGAGTCACACATAGGCCAGACCAGGTAAGGTTGGCAGTTTCCTTCCCTAAAGGACATTAGTGAAGCTTTTCCCCAACAATTGGCAATGGGTTCATGGTCATCATTAGACTCTTAATTCCAGATACTTATTGAATTTAGATTCCACCATCTGCCATGGCAGGACAGGACATTATCTGGCTTAACAGTCCACCGATAATACCACTAGGCCATTGCCTCCCCTCTATCCCATCTTGCAACAAGTTTGGTTCTGAAGAAAAATCATGCAGGACTTGAAACATTAACTCTGTTTCTCTCCGTGGATGCTGCCAGACCTGCTAAATGCCTCCTTTTGCAGTTTAAGCATCACCTGAGCGCTCTGACTGTGACGTCATATGCATCTGCTGACACCCACTCCCTCCACCCTGCTATTGGCATTGCAGTGAGCTAGACCATATATTCAATAGAATTCCTCCCTCCATCCAGCTCCCTATCTGCTGCTTTAAGACCTTTATACCTGTTCTTGGTTCAGCAGCCATTTTCCCGTGCCTTGTCAATATTGGACATTAAAGAGGTGAGTTGTTTACCTAGAGGCCTACTTATTCATACTGATCTACAGCAGACCAGAGCCAGTATAATGAACAATTGATAATTTTATGGGTTTTCTTTTCTTTCTGACTGTGTGTGTGTGTATTCTGAACTGAAAACAAAGTTGGGCTTTTCTGCCACCATTTGTAGCATCGCTGTAACATGGTGGAAGATTCCAGAGAATATGCATGCTATCACAGCTGTTGGTGAGAAAGTCTGGAAATTGGATTCTTTGAATAAATTAAGTGTGAAATTCAGCGGAGGTATTGCGTAATATGAATCAATTTATTGTCCTATATCACTGCACCCACCACTCCACCCCAGTTGATACAACAACAACAACTTTAGTTTCCATAGCACATTTAACATGGTAAAATGTCTCAATGTGTTTCTCAAGAGCAGTATAAAACAGAATTGGACTTTTGTGCTGCATAATGAGCTATTAGGACAGGTGACCACAAGTATGGTCAAAATCTTTGTTCTAAGGAGTGTTTTAAAGGTGAATAGGCCAGTGGGGAGGTTTAAGGAGGTAATTCCAGAGCTTTGGGTCTGTGCAGCTAAAGATGAGGACACCAATAGAGAAGCAGGTAAAAACACAGGATGCTCATGAGACATGAGTCAGAACAATCCACAAGCTCCTCCCCTTCATTGCCACACACAGCTGCGGTGGAATAAAGGCCCTTCACTATGCTAACAGGAAATTCTAGACACGCACCGCAGGTCTTTTAGCAATAGGGCGAAACGACAAGAAAGTCTTCAAGATGGAGTCAGATCCACGCTTGAAGCTGGTGCCTGAAATGTTGAACTTGCCTTTTCACTTGTGTGTACTTACAATCTTGGTGCGTAGCACCAGAAATTTTTGTTTGTGTTTTACGTTGTCAACATTCGTTTTTAACATTTCAACTTTAAATTTAGAGCTCCTGGCCTATTTATTTCCTGGACAAAAGAGTAGAACTCTAGAGTAGAGGTTAGAGTGAATGTCCTTGACATTAAGACCACATTTGATCTTGTGTGGCATGAAGGAGCATTAGCAACATCAGAGTAATTGGTGTTCTGAGGCAGGGTCACTGGACCCAAAACATTAACTCTGTTTTCTCCTTCACATATGCTGCCAGACCTGCTGAGCTTTTCCAGCAACTTTGTTTTTGTTTCAGAGTAATTGGGAATCGGGGAAAGCTCTGCTCAGTGGAATTATTTTTAGCACAAAGGAATGTGGTCGTTGTTGAAGTTCAGTCATTTCAGCTTCAGGAGTTCCTCAGGGTAGTGTCCTAGGACCAAACATCTTCACTGCTTCATTAGTGACCTTCCCTCAGAAGTGGGGATGGTTGTTGATGGCTGCACAATATTCAGCACTGTGTGTGACATCTCAGTTTCTGAAGCAGCCCTTGTGTAAATGGAACAAGAACTGGACAATATCTGGGTATGGTCTGACAAATGGCAATTAACATTCATGCAACTTAAGTGCCAGACAATGCCTATCACAGATGAGAGAGAGTCTAATCATTGCCTCCTCAGTGGCATTGCCATTATTGGATTCCCTCATATCAACATTGTGATTGTTACCATTGACCAGAAACTGAACTAGACTAATCATAGAAATAGTGTGGGGAATGGTCAGAGATTAGAAATCCTGAGGCGAGGAACTCACCTCTCGTTCACCCTCTGCAAAACACAAGTAAAGAATGTGATAGAGTACTCCTGACCTGCCTAGACGAGTGCAACTCCAACACCACTCAGGAGGCTTGAAACCACCCAGGACAATTCAGCCTGCATGGTTGGTGCCATATCCTCAAGAATTTGCTCCTTCCATCACCGAAATACAGTAGCAAGCAGCGTGTAACATCTACAAGGTGCACTGCAGAAATTTACCATGTGTCCTTAGAGAGCTTCTTGCAAACCCATTACTGCTACTATCTGGAAGAAAGTCAAAAGACATATGGAAACACCACCACCCACAAGTTCTCTTCCAAACTGTCACCATCCTGACTTGGAAATGTGTTGCCATTTCTTCGTGTTGCTGGGTCAACATCCTGAAAGTCCCTAACAGCATTGTGGGTTTACCTAAACAAAATGAGCTACAGCAGTTCCAGAAAGCAGTTCATGTCTACTTTTTCAAGGCAACTAGGGATGGGCAGTCAATGCTGTATGAACCAGAAATGCCTGCAGGCTGAATATGTCTAAGTTTGCCATCTCCTGTTATGGCATTGAATGTGAGGACCTCTCTTTGGCATAAGAGATCAGTTGTTGTCGGTAGACAATAAAGGTGCCAAGTGTTGAGTTACTAGAGCCATACAGAATTATAGAAATTACAGTAATTTGATCCCTCGAGCTTGTGTCAGCCACTGAAGAGGATGTATCTGTTCCCAAATGGATCACGAAGTAGAAATACTCCCATGTTGTGTTGGGTTATGGAACTAGCTCGAGGCGATTGACATCCAGCACTAGGCATTAAAGGAATTTGTGGCTTCACTGCAACAGATAGGAGAAAAATACTAGAAATCAAGAATTCTAACAATCACCTCCTGTAACTGTGACACAACATTTCTTTAGGCCTCTATCCTGGAATTTTACCAGCAGTCCAATAAATTTTTCATGGGAAAATTGAATGGTCAGTCTATGTTCATTTTTGTAACTAGAAGTTTGTGACACTTCAGTGTTTCAATGTCAGTACCAATACTACATCAACTCCCAACGCTACGTTCATAGAATGATAGTTATGCAGCACAGGACACCATTCAGCTTTTTGAATCTATGCCAGTCCTTCAAACAAAATAAATTTGTCCCACTCCACTCCTCTTTCTCCAGACCCTTGCAATTATTTCCTCATTCAATTCTTTTCCAATTTGTATTTGAAGGCTAATGCTGAATCTTCCCTATGACATTCATGTAACACACCAAACAATGACATCTCAGCACATGACATCAGCTCAGCTCTTGACACTAGGCCCTGACATGCCATCAGTGAGCAACATCAGTTTAGTCCCCAGGACACCCATGTATGACACCACTGATGTATGACCTCACCTGAGCCATGATTCATGAGTGTGAATCTTCCTTCTGGTGGGTTGGGTGGGAAGTGACTGTATTTACCAGAGCTAAATTACTGACTAAATAGAGGCAATAATCCAGTCTTTGTCTCTGAGTAGAGCTTTGTGCTTTTGCTACTCCTGGGACCACCAAACTACAACGTGGTAAGAGTCAATACTTGTTCCTGCCAGCTAGTCACCTCTGGTATAACAGTTGAGGTTATGTTTTTAATAAGCAATAAAATAGATATTATGACTGGTAGTGAATCTAGTTTTTGAAATGTTGTTGTTGCATTTATTGTTTGTTTTTCCTGTTGTGATTGCACTCTGGGTAATAACGGTTGACTGGTGACAAGACAGGAAATTGTGGTTTGGGACTTCATTGACCAAATGGTTTAGTTGAAATGCGTAGAAGAAGCCAAATGGTGAAAAAACAAATTGCACCAGTAGTGCAGTAAAGTGTGAGAACAGACAACTTGCTGTGGGAACAGAGGATAAACAACTCCCAGAGAACACAGAAACTAATAGTGTCTTGAATCCCAGACAAAATGCTTAAGTGTCGAGACCACCACTGTTGGCATGAGAATGTTGACTCCCTCTACCAGCAATGGAGTACAGTAAGCCAATTGTTTGAAGGTTGAAAGTAGCTTGGGATGCCACGGGTGGTTCAATTACATATTTAGTATTTGGTGTGTTCAAATGATAGCTCAGCAATGATTAGCTTAAATCTGTCTCCATGGGCTTTTCTGTGAAGATGCAGGAAGGAACTCCTAAGCATAGACAGTTATAGAGGTTTAGGTACTGCATTGACTGGTGACAAGTGAGTATTTACATGGATATTGCAACTCTATCCAAACTATAATGGCAACGTTGTTATCCTATGACACTACTCCTCAGACATTAGGATGAGTCAGCCTTATTGAATAAAACAGCCAGTTTACCAAACTGGGTTGTTACTTAAAATCATTACAGAGTTTGGCAAATGGAACAGAGAGTCAATTGACTTCCTAAACCTGTTTTTTCTAGTCTTGTTTGATGCTGCTACAGATCTCAATGGGTACTGTCTAACATTGGTGCAGGTTTAGGTTAGTATTAGTCTGTTTCAATACAAGCATATGTTGGCTCTGCAAGATGATGGTATAGACTTGGATGAGTACAGGCTGCACTGGCTCTGCCAGCCTTCGAACAAAAACTGTGCTGAGCTAGTCAATTAACTGCTTGGATCAGTTTATTTCCTTCACTACTTAGGGCCAAATAAGTAATAGGATTTTTAAAAATTCTTCCATGGATGTGGCAGCTACTGGCAAGCCCAACATTTGTTGCCCTTCCCTAATTACCTTTGAAAATGTGAACCGCCACCTCCAATTGTTGCAGTCTATACAGTGTAAGTGTACATACATGGCACTGTTAGGACAGGAGGTCCTCGACAGTGAAGGAACAGCACTTCTCCAGAGGTCCCCAGCATCACAGATGCTTGTCTTCTGCCAATTCAGTTCACTCCGTGTGATAAACAGTACTGGATACTGCAAAGGGAATGGACCCTGACAACATTTCAGCAATTTTGCTCCAGAACGTGTCATACCTCTAGCCAAACTGTTCTTGTACAGTTACAACACTGGCACATATCCAACAATGTAGAAAATTGTCCAGATAGATCCTGTACATAAAAAGCAGCACAAATCCTGGCCAATTAGAACATAGAAGGTAGGAGCAAAAGCAGAGCATTCAGCTGTTCAAGCTTTCCCTGCCATTCAGTATGATCATGATTGATTATACACCCAAGTATCCTGTTCCCACTTCCTCCCTATATCCTTTGATTTCTTTAAGCCTAAGAACTATATCTAATTCCTTCTTAAAAGTGTTCAATGTTTTGGCCTGAACCGCTTTCTGTGGCAGAGAATTCTACAGGCTCAGCACTGTCTGGGTGAACGCCTCGTCATCTCATTCTTAAATGGCATATCCGTATGCTTAAACTGTGACCTCTAGCTCTGGACTTCCTAGTCATCAGGAACGCCCTGTGTTTACCTTGTCTAGTCCGATTAGAATTTATAGGGTCCCGTGAGACCCCCCCTTCATTCTTCTAAATTCCAGTGAATATAGTCCTATCTGATCTAGTCTGTCTTCATACATCAGTCCTGCCATCCCAGGAATCAGTTTGGTAGCAGTTCAACATCTTCCCTAGGAAAATTAGGGTTGGGAAATAAATGTTAACGCAGTCAGTGACACCCACATCTCAACATAATTTAAATTATTAGTCAGTGCTGGGGCTTACATCAAAGTGAATACAAATAATGACGGACTTACCTGTCCCTAGCTCTGGATTATATCAGGCATGTCACATCAGTCACTTCTTGGTCATCAGTAAATAATGGTGGGTGGCATTAAAGTGCTTTCTTATGTTCAGTTTTCATTTCTCCAGTGCTACTCAGTTTCAGTTCTGATTACAACCTTAGTTCAGTCATGGACAACAAAGCTAAATTCTAGAAGTGAGGTGAGAGTCAAATGATGCCAAGGGCAATCACTAGGTGTGGCATCAAGGAGCTCCAGTAAGGTTTGTGTTAGTGGAATTGAAAGAATACTCTCCGCTGGTTGGAGTCTTACCTGGCGCAAAGGAAGATGTTCTGGTAATGGGAGGACAGTCATCTCAGCACCAGCATGTTTCTGTAGAAGTTTCTCAGAATAGTGTCCAAGGCCCAAACATCTTCAGTTGTTTCATCAATGACCTTCCCTCCTTCATAAGGCTATAAGCTCACTGATGTGCGCACCATGTTCAGCACCACTCATGGACCACCTCTGTACCCGATGAGTCACGTCCGTATGCAGCAAGACCTGGACAATTTCCAAATTTAGGCTGACAAATGGCAAAAGTAACATTTATTCCACAGAAGTGCTAGGTAATGACAATATCCAACAAGAGAGGATCTATACATGGTAATGCCATTGAATGTCAAGGCGTCATCTCTGACTCCTCCCACTATTAACGTCCAGGTGTTACCATTGCCCTGAAACTGAACTGGGTCAGCCATACAAGTTCTGTGACTATAAGAACTGATCAGAAGCAGCAAGTAACTCACCTCTTGTCTTCCCAGAGCCTGTCCACCTAGGCAAGGCACAAGTTAGGAGTATGATGGCAAGTTGGGAGTATTCCTTCATGAATACAACTCCAACCCTTAAATGCTTAATACTATCCAAGACAAAGCAGCCTGTTTGATTGGCATCACATCTATTCCCTCCGCCACTAGTGCTCTGTAGCAACAGTATGTACTATCTACAAGATGCACTGCAGAAATTCATCCTTAGATAGCACCTTTCAATCCCACAACCACTACCATCCAGAAGGATGAGGGCAACAGATGCACCATAACCTGCAAATTCCCTCCAAGTCAGCGATAGTGTCCCTACCCATGTGTCAGGGATACCCAGGTTCAAACACCATCAATCTGAAGTATGTAATAACGTCTCTGAGCAGGTTCATCAGACAATATCTGTAATGAGGTCTGGAGCTGAGTGGCCTTGACAGCACTGTCAAATGACACATTCCATCACTTTGCTGATGAGAGGGAGTATACTGATGGGATGGTAATTGATTGGATTGGTCCTGCTTTTTGTGGATCATACCCGGGCAATTTTCCATATGACTGGGTAGATACCCATGTTGTATCAATACTGGATCAGCTTGGCAAGGGGCACACCTAGTTCTGTATCACAAGTCTTCAGTGCTGCAGCTGGGACTTGGATTTATTTTGTCTGAGTGCACTGGGGGAACCTTTCTTGATATCACATGGAGTATATCAAATTGACTGAAGACTGACAGCTGTGATGCTGGGGCCTTCAGACAATAACCGAAACCCTTCTAAAGGCGATAGTGCAAAGACAAGGCTGAAACTTTCAGGGGCATGGGCCTGCTATAGGTGATAATGAGAGGAGGCCCCATTAGTTGCTTTGTCCTAGAAAGCTATGAAATCTGATTGAGGTTTCTCTAATCATGAGGGGGCTGGACAGACTAGATAGGGTGAAACAAGAACAAGAGGGCATAGATTTAAACTGACGTGCAAATGAAGGAAGAGCAATGTGTCCAAATATTCTCTCACATCAAGTAGTTACGGTACGGAGGGCAGTGCCTGGAAAAACAGTTGAACAAGTTCAACAGAGGCATCTAAGAGAGCACGAGAGGTTTTGTTTTCGATAGTTATGGGGTGCAGGGATATAGGGAAAATGCAAAAGATTGGCATTAGATAATACAGTTGGGTCTAGGCACAATGGGCTGAATGGCCTACTACTGTACCACAACATTTCTGAGATAGGATACCAGAGCTTTGATCTGATTTGTTGGTTATGGAATTGTCTAGTTCCATCAATAGCACATTACTTCTGTTGTTCATCATATGGTGATTCTGTATTTTAGTTTTACTTGGTTAGCACCTCTAGGTATGTCAGTTGCCATTCCTGGCACGTACTCTCCTCATTGAAACATGGTTGATCCGTTGGCTTGATGATAATGGTAGAGCTAAGGACATGCTAGGACACAGGTTAAGATTATGGTGGAATACATTTAGGGTGATGCGGAGGGTCCATCATTTTAGATGGACCTGTTCTGAATCTATTCCATTTAGCATGGTGGCAATATCACAGCAGAGGCAGGACTTCATCCCCACAAGGACTATGCTGAGGTCACTCCTACAAACATTATCATGGACAGACGCATTGGAGATAGATGAAATGGTGAGGATATTCTCTCATCAGCTGCTACAGTCCTAGTCTGTCCTTTCCAACTACTATTGACAGTCCTGAGCAAAGTCCCTCAACCTGAGAGGGTTCGGTGCCTTTGTGGCCTTCAGTGCTTCTCCCAAGCATTGTTCAACATGGAGCAGTAGTGATTGTGGTAATCAGCAGGAGTTTCCCCCACTTTGGTGCTGAAACTAGGCCTGAAGTCAACATTAAAAACTTCCATGGACTTTGCCCCTGACAGTCACAGTTGGTGGGTCTCGTATGTGCTGTCTCACCAGCAGGACAGAGTGTTGCCTTACTATCACTGGGACAGTTAGTCATTCTCTCAAAATCCTGTGTTAGGCTGTTGCTTGACTGGTATCTAACCAGGCCACATTGTAATTACTATAGTTTCATCACATGTAGGGCAATAGATGAGGACAGTAGATTTCCTTCCCTAAAATGGACATTAAAAATCCATCCAATTCATGAATGACAATTTGGCACTTTCGTGGTCACCATTACTGCAGTCAGTTTTGTATTCTAGATTAACTAAATTAAACAATTTAAATTATTTCCCAGTTGCCACAATGGTATTTGAATTAATATTTCCACATTATTAGTTGACTAACAATGTGACTATACCCTTATTTACAAGTCTGTTTTAAGTCTTCCATCTAGTGTGTTGTAACTGTGAGATGAGAGAGATCTGGAAATACTGCTTTCACTTAACTCTGGTTATTCCATCAGCCCAGAGATATTTGTGATGAGACACTTCCTCCATGAGATCAATAGTCTTTTCTCTTACATATTGAAAATACCAGGAAAAATATATAGTCCTCCCAGTTGGCAAACATTGCAATCCTAGTGTTTGAAGTTTTATTTTAATTGCAAGGCTATTGGCTACCTGCCAGACTCCCACGGAAGGAGGTTGTCTGAAAACAAATAGAAAAATCAGTCACATGTACAAACCACACAGTGCTGCTGGGGAAGGGGGTAACACAATGCCCTGTAAACTAAATTTTCCTGAATACCAGAAGCTCCTGCAACCGTGTTACAAACTCTTTAGGAGCCTTGACTTTATTCAGTGTGCCTTGAGGAGAATTTCCAGTTAGGACTGCATTAAGTACAGTTTTGTGGTGCAGTTTCCTGGCCCCTCCAAGATTAAAGGCACAATCTTGACTGACATTCATGTGCATTATTGAGGGAGCACTGCACTGGAGATGCTGTCGTTCTGATAAAAATTCTCCTTTTTTTTGGAAAAAGGCCTGAGCTTACCAGAATTTAAAACAAAAAAATCAATTCAAAGCATTCTCCCAGTGTGCTGGCCAATATTATTCCTCAAAGACTAAACAGAGACTATGCAGTCGTAATGTATAACATTTGTTTAAGTTTGCGATCCATAAATTGGTTGCTATGTTTACCTTCAGTGACTGTACTTCATTAATTGTGAGGCACTGATGGATTGGATGAAAAAAAGTGCAAAATGTCAGTTTCACTTCACTCCTTTTATTGGTCTAGACTATATTTGAACTCTGGTCCCAAAAGTGTCTAAAGATTAGCTCCAGGCAATGTATAATCCATTATTCACTAACCAAAATACACCTGGACAGTGACTCTACAGCTGACAAACCAGACATCATTTAACAGTGTTACTGATGGAAAAAATACACAATTGTAAAAATTATTTAATTTATTCAGATATTAGTTCAAAACAAACCTTGAGATGATCAAGTGATGTAGAATCAGACACTGTTAATCAGTTCCAGTAATGAAATCTGAGAAGTGCACTCAGAGATTGGCTTTATATTTACAAAAAATGTAACCAAGACTGTCATTTACACAAAGTCACTCAGTCTTGATTTAAATTTAACTCCAAAAAGATTAAACAAACATGAGCAAGAAGGTGCATGAGCGCCCTAATGAATTGAGAAAATCGTAGGATCATTTCAATCCTTTGTTATAGCTCATGCAGTTCTAGGTTCTGCTACTAATTGCAAAAAGAGTTTCTTTCAAACTGTCCTGCAACAAGCCATCTTCTACTGTTCTGAATTCAGATTAAATTTAATTTTATAAAATTGATCATAAAGTCACAGTTTACAAACTTAAAACAAGATTCTCTCTGGGCCCGTTGACTTTTCTCCCATAGCATTATGCAGTCGCATACAAAACATCCAAACAGTGTCACAATTTCCATATTGAAGATGTGCACTTTGAGATGATTAGATCTGGAGAAACTAAACAGCAGGTACACTCAGACATTCTACAAATACATGCAGTGGGACAGTGGTCTATCACACCCCATCTTAAAAAGTATTCATTTCTGGAAGACATTTTGTGTTACTGCATCATTTCACCAGCAGGGATTGCTGTTCTTCACTGCCTTTTGCACCTTCTGGAGACACTCATGTACAATGTGGTAATTCCACAGAATTTGGAATTTTAACTTTTATTAAAAAATTATTTTTGATGAGCCAAAGTAACCTCCATTACATGTGATGCCAGCTTACCCAAAGTGCACTGGAAGTGAGGGATAAGTGCCCTTACTGCTGACATATTACAGGGTGGTTACAACAGAAACCACTGGGTGGGGATGAGGGGGGAGAACTGCAAGAATTAAAACTGTTAAAGCACTATTCTTTCCTGTTCAACGTTTGTGATTACATGCTAACCCAAGTGCAAAAAGTATCTCAATTGCATCGCAGCACTTTGATCATTTCCAAACTGCATCTCAAAACTAATTGAAACAAAAACAACCCTTAAATCCAAAGCTGATTCAACTTTAAATTTGCCTTCTTCCAGCCCAATGATACTACCAAAATTTGTGATGTTAAATGTTAACTTTTCAAACACACCAAGTAAATTCATCAGTTCTGCCTCCTAAATAAAAACAAATTGTAACAAACATTACAATTATTTAGCCTATTGAGACAAAAAATGGTTTAGGTTGGGATCTGGAATATCATGTCAGTTTCCCATGGAGTTCACTCTCTCAGCTGTTCAAACTTTTCCAAAGTATCCACCTAGACTACAAGTGTGCACCACCTAGTGTCCACTATGAGAACTACACAATAAGGTCCAAGGGAATGAATGACACAATGGGCTAGGGGTGCAGGGGTCAAGGGAAAACAAATTAAAAAAAGTGTACTGATCACTTCTATAAAAATGTCCAAACAACTCAACTCAATATTTCAATATCAAAAGGTTACTTGGATCAGTTCCTGAATCCTCCATCCATACGAAGGTCTCAACAGTGAATTGAGAACGCTGCGTCAGATGTGTTTGATAAGGAACAGAAGACAAACGAAGAGAGCTTTGACAGAGTTCATGAAGGAGACGGGCCTATTGTTGTCAGCTTGTCAATTCTGTAGTTCAGACACTTCTCACAACACATAGGGTGGATCTCAAAACAGGCAGATGTTAGTGTACATCAGCAAAAAGCAAAGTGAATTTGTTTTTAAAGTAACAGCTCCCAATCCATCCTCAGCAATGTAGCTACCTGCTACCTGGCTTTGGGCAACTTGTTCCTTTCAGTTGATTTACTTTTCATCCCATTTGTCATTTTATTTAGCACACCATTGTGATGGGATGATGCAGATTTTGTTTTCATTCTCTCATCTTCCTCCTCTTCTTCCTCTGTCCCATCACTTTCATCATCACTCCTTTCATCCTTATCAATCTAGAAGATATACAAAAGATTACCAAAATTTTCCAGAGGGAGATTATACACTTTCAAACTCCATCACCTGGGCTAATTGTACAAGATCCCAACTTGTACCCAATACCCTTCTTCCACAATCTTTCTGGAATGTCTACACCATACTTTTACAGTCTTCTACTTCCACCCTGAAAATGTCCCAACCTCATCTCAGGTGGGAAATAGAACAGTGGAGTGGAATGTAGACATTCCTACCACTCCCCTCTTTCAGCAGGAGAATGGTCTGTTCCTTCCAACAGGGTAACATTGTGTACTGAACATGAAGTAGTGCTTGACTAAGAACAAATCTTTGAGCTCTGTGATACAACCTGTAATTTGCGAGAATCTTAATCTCAAGAACAACCTGTTGATCTAAAAGAAAAAAAATTCCTTGGAACCCTGCAAAGTTGACTGTGCTCAGCTCAGAGTACAAGGGTCAAAAGCAAGCCAAGTTCAGGTACCAGTTCATTACTCTTAGTTTTTTCATTGAATAGGAGGGCATCATTTAGATAGTTGCAAGATCAGGAGTGTGAAAAAAATTCAGAATGGGAAGTGGATATAAATCACTCCTATAGCAACAGAAATACCTCTGAACTGCACAAGCTCAGCTTGTGAGCCTTAAATCCAGTGGAACAAAATGTGCTGGATTTATGCTGGAGCTCCAGAGTTACAAAAAGAAAAGGCAGGTGGACATTGAGTACCAAGTTGTTCATGATGCATGCACACAAACCATTTTCTGCTATAGTGCCTGTGGATTTTAGTTCATTTCATGCGGGAGGTGATACCTGCTATTCGCCTTTAATTGGTATCAATTCACTTAGAGGAGGATGACATAAAAATGATGTACTAGGGATGCTCTACCATTTGAAAATGTTTAAAAAAAAGTGCTGAAGGAGGTACAAGATGGAGTGGCAAAATAAAAATCAGCATGGCATTGCATGCAATGCCAAGTTTAAAAAAATTGATTAAGGACACCTAAATCTTAATTAGCCACCTTCCCTGGCATTAAGATTCTAAATGAGAGCACATCCTGACTCTATTCATAGATTACCATTTTCTGTCAAAGTTGCCATGATAACTCTCACTGGGGCCTTATTGATATGGTTATACAGCGATTGGCTATAACACCAACGAGGAGGATCTGAAGGTTTGGGCAGTTACTGGATCATCTAATCCATTGTGAATCTGCAACAATGTTTTGAATACAGGATCAAACTCCTTTTCCAAATGATGATTCAAGTTGGTGTGCAGCTGAGCCCAGTGAGTGGAGTTCACGATCTTGCTACGAAACTAACCCAAGTCAATTTACCAGCCCCAGTTGTGTTGCTTGTGCCCTTAAAGTCTGTTCTTCATAGATCTCTTATACATTTCACATGAAACACATCCTTACCTTACCAAGAAATATGAACTTGGCTACCATTCGCAGAATGAGATAGGCCCAAAATATATGCAACAGCTGCAGGACCATCAGGAGAATATTGAAAAAATAGTAACCAAAGAAGGGCTGGAAAATCTCCATTGAGTGGTAGAAGGTGGTGTAAATTACCCTGTAAACAATAGTTTAAAACAATTAGCAAAGACAGATGGGCAGCAGGGAAAGAAAGTGTCAAACAAGCAAAGAGATTGAGACATCCTACTCACATCTGTTGGGTCATGATTCACAGGCATAACATTCAGTTCAGTCTCACCTCAAAAACTGCACTTCCTTAATGACAGAACGTGGAGGTCTCTTTATTCAAAGGAGGTTGTTTAGGGAGGGGGATTAAAAAGTGGCTGCATGGATTCTGTACAGCCAAACACACACACAGAAGTGGTGTATCTGGATATGCCACAGCGAGTGCTACATAGCTCAGAGTTAACGTCTGCAGTTCCTTATTAAATTCTATTCTCACGTGGCCAGGTATTAAAAGGGAGAAAGAGAATTAAGAACCAGACACCTAATCACTATGAAATAATGTTGTAAACTGATAGCTGTTCCCAAATACTACTGTTTCATTAACATTTACTTGTCTAACATCTATTTGATAAATTTGACAACTAAACAGTTTCCAAAGATATCCACCACCTATAAAACACAGATACACGATATTAAGGAGGAGCAAATTACTGCAGATGCTGGAATCGGAACTGAAAACAAAAAGTGCTGGAGATCACAGGTCAGGCAGCATCCATGGAGAGAAAGCAGGCTAACATTTCAAGTCTAGATGACTCTTCTTCAGAGCTGAAGTGAAGTGTGGAGTGGGCAGCATTTATGCAATAGTGGCTGGGGGGGTGGGTGTGTGGCTGGTTGGAGTGCTGGGGGGAGAAAGGATGTTAATAGTTCAGATTAAGTGATCGCAATGTGAGAAAGGCAGAACAATGGTGTGGCTCAGTGGTTAGCACTGCTGCCTCACAGCGCTAGGGACCCGGGTTCGATTCCACCCTCGGGCGGCTGTCTGTGTGGAGTTTGCACATTCTCCCCATGTCTGTGTGGGTTTCCTGCGAGGGCGAGGGCAAGATGTTGATAGGTGGATGCAGGTAGGGGGTTATTACAATTGGTCAGTGGGAAGGGTGGAGCAGATACGTGAATAGGAAGATGGGCAGGTTAGGTCAGGTCAGGAAGGTGGAGGGCTGGAAGGATTTTGAAGCTGGTGAAGTCAATGTTAAAGCCACCAGGCTGTAAGCTTCCAAGGTGAAATATCAATTGTTGTTCCTCCAGTTTACATGTAGCGTCACTGGCAGTGCAAGAGGCCAATGATGAACATGTCTTCAGGGGAGTGGGAGGGGGAATTAAAACAGATGGCAACTGGAAGGTCGGGTTGATTGATACATGTAGAGCACAGATGTTCTGTGAACCAGTCCTCGTGCCCGCGTTTGGTCTCCCCGATATAGAGGGGACCACATTGGGAGCAACGAATCCAATAGATCAGGTTGGATGAAGTGCAGGTGAATCTCTGCCGGATCTGGAAGGATTTTTTGGGGCCTTGGATGGTGAGAAGGGGAGGTGTGGGGGCAGGTTTTGCAGGGAAAGGTACAGAGTTGTAGTGGAAGAACTGGTGGGGAGTGTACAGCTGATGAGGGAGTCATGGAATGAATGCAGAAAGTGGAGAGGGAAATATCGTTTTGGTGGTGGTGGGGTCCGATTGTAGGTGGCGGAAGTGTCCAAGGATGATGAATTGGATTTGGAGGTTCATGAGGTGGTACGTGAGGACTAAGGGGACTCTATCCTTATTGTTGTGGGTGTCTTGAAGGCAGAAGTGCAGGAAATGGAGGAGGTGTGACTCAGGGCATCTTAATTACAGAGGAGGAGAAATTACAGACCCTAAACTAGGAGGATATCTGTGATCTCCTGGAGTGGAACGGCTCAACCTGGGGGCAGACATGGCGGAGGTGGAGGAATTGAGAGTATGGGATAGCATTTTTACTGGGTGGGGGGGTGGTGGAGGCGGGAGGTGAAAGGAAGTAGAGTCGGGATAGCTATAGGAGTCAATGGGTTTGAAATGGATGTCAGTGGTGAGTTGGTTTCCGGAGATGGAGAGGTCCAGGAAGGAGAGGGAGGTGTTAGAAGTGGTCCAGCTGAATTTGAGAGTGGGGTGGAAAGTGTTGGCAAAGTTGATGAACTGCTTTAGCTCTTTGAGAGAGTGTGAGGCTGCACCGATGCAGTCATCAATACAATGAGGCAGAGTTAGGGGTTGGTACTGGTATAGTTATGGAAGAGGGACCATTCCAATGAATCCTACGAAGAGGCAGACATAGCTCGGCCCATGGGTTGCCCATGGCCACCCCTTTGGTTTGTAGAAAGTGGGAGGAATTAAAGGAGAAATTGTGGAGAGTGAGGACCAGTTCAGCCAAGCAAATAAGTATGTTGGTGGAGGGGGCCTGGTTGGGCCTATGCGACAGAGAGGTAGAGGGCTTTTAAGCCCTCTGTGTGGGGGCTACAGGTGTACAGGGACTGTACGTCCATGGTGAAGATGAGATGTTGGGGCCAGGGAATCGAAAATCTTGGAAAAGGTGGAGGGCATAGGTTGTGTCACAAATGTAGAGAGGGGGTTCTTGTACCAAAGGGGAAATAATAGAGTTGAGGTAGGAGGAAATGAGCTCAGTGGGGCAGGAGCAATGTGTTGACCAGGGCAGTGAGGTTTATAGATTTTGGGTAGGAGATAGAAACAGGCAGTGCAGGTTTGGAGGCTGTGGATGGGAGATCTCCCAAAGCGACGAGGTTGTTGATGGTCTGGGAGATGATGGCTCGGTGAGCAGAGGTGGGGTCATGATCGAGGGGACGTAGGAGGCGATGTCAAAGAGTTGGCCTCTGGCCTCAGCGACGTGGAAGTCAGTTCGCCATACTCCCATCACGCACCTCTTTGTCAGCGGGTTAAATAGTGAGGGTGGGGTTGGAACGAAGGGATTAGAGGGTTACGTGTTCCGATAGGGAGAGGTTGGAATAAGTGAGAGGGGTGGAGAGATCCAATTGATTGACGTGGCAGCAGCTGGATGCTGCCTGACCTGCTGTGGTCTCCAACAGGTTGAATTAAGGCAAAAAACAACTTTCCCTAGCAGCACTATTGCTCTCAAAGTCTGTAGCACCCATAGAGTAAATATTAATATTGCATAAAGGGGCTTTTCCGCCTAGCTGTGGCATGGTGGCTCAGTGGTTAGCACTGCTGCCTCACAGCCAGGGACCCGGGGTTCGATTCCAGCCGAAGGCAACTGTCTGATTCTATTCTATAAACAATGCCAAAAGGAGTTGCTCTACCATCAAGGGACTGATGGTGGCATCACTGAGCTATCCTATGTCATTACATTCAACAGCAGCCCTTGTGGGACTTCAGTGCTACTGAAACCTCAGCAAAGGAGTAACCTACATCCTCCTCCTGCCCCAACCAATATCAAAGGCTGTATATGAGCAGCATTGGCATCTCTGCTGAAAAGGTCCTTTACCTAAAGCATCAACTCTGTCCTTCTCTCCACAGCTGCTGCCATGCCTATTTAATATTTCTCATGCATTCGTTTTATCCCATATTTTCGTTCATCTTTCAAGATGCAGTCTTTTCAGAGAAGCAGCAAATCAGTATTTGGTGCTTTCTTATTGATTTGTGCTTCAATGTGAGTTTGTCCTTAAACGCAGTTATCTCCAACATTGGCTTATTGCTCAGTAGGATTGGTCAACTGAGACAGTTTTCTGCAATGTATTTAACCTGACCCTGAATAATGCCAGTCAGAAATGTTAATCTTATTTTCTAGGCTCTGAATCCAATTGTGTTGCATCTTGGCCACAGACCAAGTAATTTCTAGCAAGAAGGTACCTGCAGGTAGCAGAGATCAGCATTAAGCATCTATTATTCTAGATCGCTACATAATGAGTCAAATACCTCATTCTGAATTTGTAAGACAATATTTCAGAGTTCTGAAGAAGGTCACGTCTAGTATCCCATACAATGATAGATAATCAGTTTGGTTTTGTAGAAGTGTTTCTTATCTCAAATGATGAGAGATCCTCTGTGGACACTCTGAACCCTGGTTGACAATCCCAAATTACCCAACATGAAAACACACCACAGGCTAAGCAAAGGAATACTCACACATTTGGAAAGATGATAAGTCGTGTAATTAGAAAGACCACAGCAAAGACCGCAAACAGGACATCACAACTCCTGCGCCATCCTGCATAGTTCAACATTTTTGCACACTGCAAGTTAAAGAAAAGAATGAATTAATTGAAAGCAGTCCTCAAACTCTTAAAGGCATTTAGGGATGGATTAAAAAAAAAAAAAATCTAGCTTAGCCAGTGAAGCCCACATCATGCGATTGAGGAAAAGGTGGTGATTTATTTCTTCGATGTTAAGGCTACTCTTCCAGTCTGCCAGTTCGATATTTGGCAAATTGGTCTTCAATCCCAACAACAAACTATTCCTCAGCCACTGACTGCACCTCCCTCCCTGTCCAACATCTGAGACAGAACTCCTTGTAATGTCTGTTTGACCCAGACAGGAGTTATACATCCTCTTCCTCATCAAGGCCACTTGGTAGAACAAAGGCCTAGAGGTACAGGTTCATTGTTCCTTGAGATTGGACTCACAGGTAGACAGGCTGGCAAAGGCAGATTTCAGCGTGCTTGCTTTCCTCGGTCAGAGCATCGAATACAGACGTTGGGCTGTCTTGTTGCAGCTGTACAAGACATTGGGAAGGCCTCATCGGAGGTACTGTATGCACATCTGGTCGGCCCATTATAGAAAGGATATTATTAAACTAGAAAGAGTGCAGAAAAGATTTACTAGGATGCTATCTGGGCTGGAAACAGTGAGTCATAAGGAGAGACTGGGACTTTCTTTGCCTGGGACTTAGGGGTGACCTTAGGGAAGTCTATAAAATCATGACTGGTATAGATAAGGTAGCCGTGGTAGGAGAGTCTAAAACTAGAGAGCATCGTTTAAGGCGAGAGGGAAGAGATACAAGAGGGTTCAGAGGGCAATTTTCTCTGCAGAGGGTGGCGACTGTCTCAACTGAAGGGTCTAAGCCCAAAACATCAGCCTTCCTGCTCCTCTGATGCTGCTTGGCCTGCTGTGTTCATCCAGCTCTACACCTTGTTATCTCTGTTGAAAGTGGTGATGGTGGGGAGTACAATTTTAATCATTTAAGAAACATTTGGAAGGATGCATGGACGGGAGAGGAGGGATATGGACCACTGCACGGGGAGACATGGGTATGTGCAAACTGTAGTGACCTCCTCCTACAACAAACCCACCCTTGGGATCAACCAATCCAGCACAAGCTGGTGATCCTACCAGTCACTTTCCAGATAAATTGACTTGTAGGAGACAAGAACATTAGAACGAGGAGTGGGCCACTCAGCCCTTCAAGCCTGCTGCTCCATTTAATATGATCATGGCTGATCTCTTCTCAGCTTCAACTCAACTTTCCTGTCCACTCCCCATAATATTCCGCCACATTTTATTTTTAAGCCTCTCTCCTTAAATTTACTCAATGTCATGGCATCCACTGTACTCTGGTGTAGTGAATTCCACAAATTCACAATACTCTAGAAGTAATTTCTCATTTTCATTAGAAATCTGCTACCCCTCATTCTAAAAACATCCTCTCTACGTCTACTTTGTCAATCCCCTTTAGCATCTTTTATACTTCAACTAGATCTATTTTCATTCTTTCAAATTCCAGAGAGTGTAGGCCTAAATTCTCAATCTCTGTTCATAAGACAAACCCCTCACCTCAGCAATCTAGTGAACCTCCTCTGAACTGCCTCCAATGCAATTACAACCCCCTCAAGGGGATCAAAACTATACATTATTCTACAGGTGTGGTCTCACTAATGCACTGTACAGAACCAACACATCCCTACTTTTCTACTCTATTCCTTTAGTAATAAATGCCAACATTCCATTGGTGGTTCATTAATCCACAAAAGGAAGCAGGAAGCTTGAACAGGACATTTGCCCACACATTCATTCGGATAGGTCAAAAGCTCACCTCCATAATGTAATCTGATGCATCATGGACGAGCATCACCAGGGTTCCCACCCGAATATAGTTTGCACAATACGAGAAGCCAATCAGAACGATTGTTGCAATGTGATGAACAATCTGCTCCTTGAAGTCCTGCAACAGAAATTTAAATTTGAACCAACCAAGCACACACATGGGTCATAAAATCAAGTTAAAAGCAGTCCGTTGCCTTCAGCAAATGAGTATCTCAGACTCATCAGGTTGACAATCTCTCCTGACAACCAAGATCAGCTGTCCCTAGAGTATGGACATTTCCCACAACTTTTGAATGCTCCATTACCAGCACATTATCCAAACTCATTTGAACTAATTTTCAATTTTAAGAAAAAAAAAAAGGGTGGGAAATACTGATACATTCAGGTCTGGCAGCAGCCATGGAGGGAGAAGCAGAGTGAGCATTTCAGGCCAAAGACTGTTTATCAGATCCTCGTGAAACTGCTTACAAAAGGTAAAGCAAAATAAACAGGAGCAATTTCTCCTTTTGTACAGCTGCAAACATGGAATTAGAGTTTATTTTTAAGCCCACATTTATATTAGTGCCTAACCACAGGGGCATGTCATACATAAGATTACATGCCCAGTCTGATCTACACGAGACTCCAAATCCCCAGACAGCAACATGGTACAACTAACTTGCTAGGCATTTCAAACAGTTACAAAGTCTGAAAAAGAGAAAGGAAAGTGGATGGATCACCCAACACTGACCACAGAAATCAGAAATGCCAGTGATGCACATAGCCCTGTCAACCCTGCATAGCTGTCCCTGCTAACATCCGGGATATCTTCTCAACGTCCTGTTCCTAATTTGGGAAAACTGTCTCTCAAACTAGTCAAGCAACAGCCCAGAGTGTGACTGTGGCAGAGACAACACTGTACCATCCCTAGCTAGGTCCTGCCCCACTGATCAGACAGATCAACCAGTGGCAACATGGTGTATGGGCAGGAGGGGGTTGCCTTTGGGAACCTGCAACAAGAACTCCCGCCCCACACCACCAGGTTAAACAAGAACAAGCCACCATCCACACCACCCCACCCTCCACAGCCTTTGTACTCCAGAACTAGCTGTACCCCTGGCTACGTTGACATCTACCCGGCAATGCACAAGATTGTCCAAGTGTGTACTGTTCTTAAGTAGTAGTAATTCCAATGCATCCAATTATTACTACCCCATCAGTTTACTTTCAAATCTGATGGAAGGTGTCACCAGTGCTATCAACATGCTCTTAACAATAAACTGATCACTGGCATTCACTTTGTGTTCTGCCAGAGGTGTGCAGCTCCTGATGTTATAACAGCACAAGTCCAGAGACATATTTCGCTGATCCTAGCGCTAAAGAAAGGGAGCGGTGGTTGTTGGTTGTCAGCTCAGCTCAGCTCTAGGACATTACTTGGAGGAGCTCCTCCAGCGGGGTCCTCAGCCCAAACATGTTCAGTTGCTCCAATGGCCTTCCCTCTGTCATAAAAAAACGTTAAAGTGGGGATGTTCATCAATGATTGCACAATGTTTATCACCATTTGTGACTCCTCCGATACTGAACAAAGAACAGTACAAGCACAGGAACAGGCTCTTTGACCAATTAAAGCTCCACTAACATGATACTTTTAACTAAAAGTCTTTTGTCTCTCCACAATCTGCATCCCTCTATTCCCTGCCTATTCATGTATCTGTCAAGATGCCTCTTAAGCATCGCTATTATATCCGCCCCCACTACCTCCTCAGGCACTTTTCACCCTCACTTACCTCCTTTTACTTTAAACCCATGTAATTGAAAATTTTATCCTGGGAAAAAGACTCCAACTATCCATTCTATCTATGCCTTTCAGAGGTTTACAAAATTTGAGGTCAGCCCCTCATCCATTGATGTTCAAGTGAAAACAAACCATATTTGTCCAATCTCTCTTCATAGTTAATACCCTCCAAACCAGGCAGCATCCTGGTAAACTGTATCTGTACCCTCTCCAAAGCCTCCACATCCTTCTCATAAGTGAGGCGACCAGAACTGTACACAATATTCCAAATGTGGCTTAACGTTCTGTACAGCTGCAAAATGACTTGCTTATCTTTATATTCTATGCCCCAACCAAGCATGCCCTATGCCTCCTTCTTGAACACCTTATCCATTTGTGTTGCCACTTTCAGAGAACCGTATACCTAAACGCCTCTGGATGTTGATGCTAGTAAAGATTCTGTCATTTACTGTACACTTCTCTTCTGCATTACATCTTCCCAAAAAGAAAAATGCATTATCTCAAACTTGTCCAGATTAATTTCCATCTACCATTTCTCCTCCCTAGGCTCCAGCCTATCTACATCCTGCATTATCTTGGCAATCCTCCTCACCATCTGCAGCTCCCCTAATCTTTGGGTCATCTGCAAACATACTAATCAGGCCACCCACCTTCTCCCCCAAATCATTTATGTATAGATTACAAGCACCAGGAGTCCCAGCACTGATCCTTGCAGAACACCACTGGTCACAGACCTCCGGTCAGGAACAGTGAATATCCAGGCTTGGACCAACCGAGTGGCAAGTAACATTTGTGCCACAGAATTGCTGGCCCATGGCCATTCCCAACGAGACAGAATCCAACAGTCACCTCTTAACATTCAAAGACATTAGTGCTGCTGATTTCCCCACTTTCAATTACCATTCACCAGAAAGTGAACTGGAGCAGCTATATAAATACTGTGTGACTGCAGGAGCAGGTCAGTCACTGGGAATTCTGTGGCAAGTAACTTACCTCCTGGCTCATAAACCTGTCTGTTATCTACAAGGCAGAAGTCAGGCATGTGACAGAATACTCTGCATTTGCCTGGTTGAGCACAGTGCCAAAAAAAAAAAACAACAGCATCCATGACAAAGCAGCCACTCAAAAAGCACTCCAGCTAACCCCTTCAACATTCATTCACTTCGCTACTGCTGGTAGCGGTGAAGTGGCTGAGTGGTTAGCACTGCCGTCTCACTGCACCAGGGACCCAGGTTTGATTCCAGCTTCAAACAACTGAGTGAGGAGTTTGCACTTTCTCCCTGTGTCCATGTGGGTTTCCTCTGGGTGCTCCAGTTTCCAAAGACGTGCAGGTTAGGTGTATGAGCAACTTAGCATTGCCGATTGTGTCCAGGAATGTGTAATTTAGGTGATTAACCACAGGAAATGCAGGGCTGCAGGGATAGGGCAGGTCTGGGTGGAATGCTGCTTAGAGGGTCAGCGTGGACTAAATGGGCTGAATAGCCTAAGTCCACACTGTATGGATTGTGATTCTACTGCACAAGATGCATGGCAACAACTCACCAGGGTCCTTCAGATAGCATCCTTCCAAATAGCATCCACTACACTTAGAAGGATAAGAGCAGATACATGGGAACACCACTACCTGCAAGTTCCCCTTCAAGCCACACACCATCCTGACTTGGAATGACATTGCCGTTCTGTCACTGTCAGAGTCAAAAATCCTAAAACTCTCCTCTTAGCATGTATCTGTACCAAGTTCAGCTATTGGCCATGCAATAAATATTGCAGAGTATTGATGATAGCCACAAGTGCAAGATTCAGAAGTACATTTGGCTCCGAATTCTTTTATCAAGCCTGATAAAAGAATTATCAACTCCACTCCCACAGAAGCCACCTTAAATATCTTGGAGTGATGAGAATTATGGGGTTTGAAGCCTCTGGGATGATAAATGCAAGATCAAGTGCAACGTAAAAAAATGGAAGTGTAACACGAGGTTATATTGACTGCACTGTCCAAGGTAACGGCAAAACTTTGTTCTAGTTGCGGACGCAATTCTGTGTGTAATGTGATGCTGAATTGGGATGTTGAAAAGGTCATCTCATTCCATTAGTAATTCCTCAGGTTTTTTTTGTTCTATAGAAACTCATTCCAAACATTCCCTTCCAAAAAAAAAAGTGTTGATAAACCATAGTAACCGTTTGTCACAAAAAGTAACTCAAAACTTTTGGGTTCTTTCCCTCTAGGTCATAGATAAGTCACATGAAGAGACAATGGGATGATAAGTAATTATCCCTCAATCACAGATCCTGTTCAAGGCCAGCAAATTAAGTCTATAAATAAAGCCCATGAATCCACCATTTACACAAAGCTCACCAATCTTATTACCATTGCATGGAGCAATCCAGTGGATAGCACTCCTCTCAATACCCCCTAGTCTCCAAAGTATCAAGCTGTTCAGCCAACTAACATCAAGTCCTGCATGAACAGATCGCTTCCCCTAATTATTCCTTGCCAGATTCCATCAAGACCCATTAACCAGATCCTGTGGGGAATTCCACTCTCTGCTGGGCTTAGGCTGAGGCTGGTGGTAGTGGGGCAGGGCCAGGAGCAGTACAATCTTTGCCTCTGCCTCGGGGTATCTTATTACATTAAGGAGACTGTATAATACAAAGTGTGATTGTTGTTGATCAGGAAGTCACTTACTTTCCTCTTCACATCCCAAGAGACTCTGAAGACAAGGGACCAGTAGAAAGCCAGTTCTATCATATAGTACCAGTATTGGGAGGGCAGCAACACCTGAAACAGAACAACAACTTGGGAAAGCATAAAAAGTGAATCTAAAAAAACAGAAACCAATAAGATGACAGCACGAAAAACAGCACAGTAAAATATTTTCTATCAACAGAATGCAAATAAGAAAACAAAACTAGGTTCAATACAAAAATTGGATGTGATACCCTAAAAGGAGAAGAAAGTAATCAATTAGAAAGCAATGCCCAACTTGGATTGCCCTATGATCGAACAGCACAGGGACGAAGCAGGAATTATATGGGTTTTTCAGTTTAACGGATTAGATGATAGATTGGAGAGCTAGAGACATCTCAACTCCTTCAAATCATTATGACACAAGCAGTAACCAGTCAGCCTGTTAAATCCATGCCAGCCCTCCATAGCATCAATCCAATCAGTCCCATTCCCTCACCAGATCTCTGTACTTCTGCAAGTTGGTTTGTGCCCAATTTCCTTTTTGAAGTCATTGATTGTCCCTCTTCTCCCACCACGCTCCAGAGCGCTCCTAATCATGATCATCCACTCTCCTTCATTCACAGCATTCTCTCAAATAATTCCAGTTTTGCACTCCTTAACCTTTCTTGACTCCAATCTCAATCCCGCTTTCTCAGAGCAGGGGGCACATTCTCCTTACAGTAGCCATTGCTTTAAATTAAGGCAAGCTGGAGTGAGCCAGACAGTGTGCCAGTCTACTTCCGTGAAACAGGACATAGACCTGGGTTGTCTCTATCATTAATTTATTCTGATCATCCCACAAACAAACAGTTTTTTAGAATTTCAATTGCTATGGTGACCAAATTAACAATCTGTACATTATTGCTCCTTTTAAAGGAATCAGACCAGACCCATAACCTTTTGGTACAGCTGCAATCACCTCAGACACTAAAGAGCCTCATTTTCTCCAGTTTTCAACATAACTCAACCTTTTTGAAGTCAGGTGGTCATCTTTGTGACTCTGTACCACCTCTGCATTTGAATCTGTCAGTCACTGAGACAGACAGAGTATACATTGTACTCAAGAATCAAGATGCAGTGCAATTAGCACAGCACACTGGAAGCTCAACATTCACCAACTTACACAATATGGATCAACAATACCAACTGAACACACAGAACATCGCCAGGGATGATCTGTCCATAGAGGGGTGAACCAGCTTAAACATGACTCCTTGTATTGAACTATTTACTTTGGAAATACAGGCAATACATACTTGCTGAGGGTATCCTTTCCAGCATTCCTTTTGATCCCAAAACCACGGTTTCTGTGAATAAAAGACAACATTATTGCTATAATTGACTACTAGATTGAAATGTTGGATGGAGGAAATCTTGATAAATAAATGGTTACAGTCAGTTACGGGCAGAGGAGTGGTGGTAAAGGGTTGACAGATTTAAGCGAGCAAAATGGCCCATTTCCATATTGCAACTTCTGGGAATTTCTATAATCAGTTCTGGATGTCTCATCACAGCCGCATCTTTTACTTGATGGACACCTTCCTGCTCAATGATCTAACAATTGAAGTACAAGAACCTGCTACAGCCAACTGGGCTCATGCTTGGCGATTCCCTTCACAATACGGCATTGCATGTGATTACACAAAAACAACACACCCTCTAATCTTCTTGCCTGCTGTGCAGCCAATTTGTTCAACCAAGCAAGATGGAGACTTGTACTAGAGTCAAATGTCATGATTTCATCCAGCAGTCTTAGAGATCTGTGCAATAATTCAAAGCCCCATTTTTCCCCTTTGAAAAATAGGAAACCTGTACTGATGATAATGTAAAATTGTAACATTATCTTTTTACATGAAAGACGACTTTGGGAAGATGTACAAAGTGACTGGATCTAGATCTTATACAATTATGACATAGCTGTGTAGCTTCACACATTGTGGATAGATACATACCATGTGTTATAAACACCTGGTAATACTTCCAATAAAATCATTTTGGATGACAGATGGTTGGCTACATGCAACTGCAAAGTGTTAAACAGTCAGAGTCATACAGCACGAAAACACACCCTTCGGTCCAACTAGTCCATGCCGATCATCATCCCAAACTAAACTGGTGCCACCTGCCTGAACTTATCCCCTTTCCTCCAAACTTTTCTTATTTGTGTACATGTCCAAATATCTTTTGGATGTTGGATGTGCATCCACCACTTCCCCTGGAAGTTCATTCCACACGTGAACTATTGTGTTATAAAAAGAAAGTCACCCCTCATGTCCTTTTAGAAATCTTTCTCCTGTCACCTTAAAAATATGCACCCTTGTCTTGAAATCCCTACCACGGGGGAAAGACACCTGCCATTCACCTCATCCATGCTCTTCGTGATTTTATAAACTTCCATAAAGTAACCTTCAACCTCTTATGCTCCAGTGAAATAAGTCCCAGCCTATCCAGCCTCTCCCTATAACTCAAATATTCCATACCCAGCAACATCCTGGTAACAAGGTGTGGGGCTGGATGAACACAGCAGGCCAAGCAGCATCATAGGAGCAGGAATTGTATCTCTGATACAATTTTAACCCCACTGCGAAGCCTCTTCTAAGAATGCCTACCTTGAAGTTACCCTCCTCCCTCCGGACAAACCCCAGGGAATCTCTCTCCCACTGCAACTCTCTCATAATCTCTTCGGCCTTGAAACTGCTCGACCACGTCCTGAAGCAAACCAGGTACTACAGCCACATCACCTTTCTTAGTACCTGCCTACGGAACCAGATAATCCCCAATGGACTACAATCCACATTCAAGCCTTCCCAATTTGGCCCCAACTGTGACAATATCTACATTCAGAACATTGAGACCCTCCAGAAGCGCTTCTCCCTACGACTCCTGAAACATACGCTCGCAGCAATGCGCAGGCATCTCCAGGTTTTCTGAGGAAGGGTCTAGGCCTGAAACGTCAAGTTTTCCTGCTCCTATGCTGCTGCTTGGCCTGTGTTCATCCAGCCCCACGCCTTGTTATCTAACATCCTGGTAAATTTTTTTTGAACCCTCTCTTGTTTAATTATATCCTTCCTATAATATGGCAACCAGAACTGGATGCAGCACTCCAGAAGAGGCTTCAGAAATGTCTTGTACAACTTCAACATGACATCCCAACTCATACTCCAAAAGGAGTGAGCAATCAAGGCAAGCGTATAAATGCCTTAACTGTCCTGTCTACATGTGTTTTCTGTTCCGTTGCAGTATGAGACTATGGTTTGTGACAATATCGTAATAAAGAGGGCCAGAGACGTCATAGCATCCTTCCACAAATTCAAGTACTCATACAAAGATAGCAACCCTTGGTGCTTGTCCTAGTTCAACTTGGGATAATTGTCTGATCTTGTACATTTTCTCCCTCCATTCCAACAATGTGTGGTGTACATGAGGCAGATTGGTAAGCCTTGGAAGAAAAGATGTATCAAGGCAGACAGTGCCAGTAGAACTGTATTTGTTAGACAAAAATCACAGGAAGAGTGATTTTCTTTGTAAAACAACTATACAAATGGGAGGAGAAAAATCTAAAATCGCTGCACTCAAATCATTTGCCATGTTAAATAACTATTATCCTTGCTCACGGAAACAGACATTAAACATAGTTAGCTTTATCTAAGCTTAATGCAGGACTTGTGTTATCTAAGTACCAATTAGAACTTTGAACTGAAGTGCAGGCTGTTAAAAACCATAGTAAAACAAACGTGATAAAATGCTTCAAGTTCCAAACAGCAGTACTACAAGCCTGTGACTTTGTTCTTGAACATCTTGCTTTTGAAACATTCGGCATTTCACTGGGACACCGCTGACTGTCTAGCTTTGTCGCACTACATAAATAACCATCAGAAGTCATCTCGGTCTCCATAGCGATTCAAACACAAGAACTGGGCGCAAGGGCAGAATTGGGAATTGCCTGCCAACGCCTTTCAAGCTTGGGCCTCTTTCCAATAACGTTACCAAACAGGAGGATTTATACTTACATCAAGGAGCACACAGAGACCAGCAATAAAAGCAAGCAGGTAAAACGCAAACCTCCAACTGCAACACAGAAAAACAATGTTAAGTGACTTCAGTCTGGGGCTCAGAAGCATGCGAAGTCAGAGCCAACAAAGCAGAAGGAAAAGCCCAGTTGCTTGGTGTTAAAGTTTTGCAAACAAGCATTAAGCAGACAGTTTCACTGCCCCGACTGCACAAGCCATATCAGACAGGCAAATAGTCGTTGTCTTGATGAGATAATCTGGGACGTAATAAGAGACTGAATTTGGTTATTTCCCTCACTTGCATCTCCACAACAAAGATTATAGTTACTGATAATGTATCAGAAAAGCAAGCCACAATAAACTCACTCCAACAATTCCCTCTCACTCACCCTTTTCTATCCCTGCCAACTCACTGCCCAATCCATTCCAATTTGAGGATTGAGATCAATGTCAATCTTCCTATGAATCCAGATGCCCATGAGCCCTGTCATTTTTCATCTTTCCAAATGGATATGTCAAGCAATATTATTAAAATTGAGTGATACATGGAGGCTTCTCAGACCTGGGCTTGTGGTAGCATTGGGAGTTGTCCTTGGACCTGGTAGTTTTAGAGGGGATGAACCTGGATACATGGCCAGAGACAATAACAGTTCACTAGACAAAGTACAGAGGAGGAGAGATTATTGAGGCAAGACATTGTTATTAAATAGGGGAGATAAATACACCTTAGGAGGATCAGCAAGGAGTACAATTCAGTGGGAAGAAAATAGGGAAGTAATTGGAAAATCAGATGATCAAATACAATATTTGAGTGTCCAGATAAATAAAGACTTTCAGACAAAGTGTTTTCAATTTTATAAAGAAATATTGAACCAAAGTGTGCATTAGAACTTCAAACAAGGAAATGGTTGTGGGATCGATTGTGTTGTGGAAAGTTTTACATAGCTTTGTTTAACAACGAAAATTAAAACCAACATCCATTCATTGGGACACCAGGAGATAGGATACTGGGACTGTCAACTGGAGATGAAGGAATTTCATTAAAACTCTTGTAACATTATGAAGAGGCTGGGTCAGGCTAAATAGGAGAATAAAATCCTCTCATTGTGGAATTAGAGGGTTAGTTGGGATGAATATTCCTAACCTCACCCAAGAGGCTATGGGCCAAGGAGTGGTACCTGGAAATTTCAAAAGGTTTCACATTGTCTGAAACAAGTTTGTTTTACTTGGAGGCGGGCTCCCAGCAGTGGCAACTAGTCAAATGCTGTACTTAACAATGGATTGAAGTTTACCCGGTGGCACACAGACTCCTTCCTACCTCGGTGAGGCAGTGGGGCTGGCTTCACAATGCAAGAGGCCATATGCAAAACATTCAAGCCTTTTATTTGTCCACTGAGTGTACCCAGCAATGCCTAAGCAGAAAGCATCCCAGTGTAGCCACTTCACAGCAATGCAGTTCCTGCAAATGAAGCTGCTCCTCATGAGGCCAGCAATTACCAGAAAGGCAACTAGTTATCTTAACCAGAGACTGCCTTGTACAGACTTTCCAAAAATAGAACCTGGTCACCTTCCTCAAATTTGGAGGACTCAGCTTTATTTTAAAGCTGAAAACTGGCTGCCTCTGGGAAGATCATACCATGAGCTTCCACTGCTACTTCTAGGTTTTCTGCCCAGCAGAGAGTCTGGGCCACAGCTCGCCCAGAATCTTCCACCTTTAAAAAGCTGTTGCAAAAACAGTTCATTGTCCCTGGACAGAGGGTAGTAAATAATGGGACCCTTCGCAACAGCGTACAAAGCAGTGGCTCCTGTTATTTTACTTCTAAGGCCAAATTAGACAAATTTAAGCAGAGGATGATGGAGCTCAGACAGCAGAGAACTGGAATTCCTTCTGGATTACCCCAGCAGAATGCAGCATACATTTGAAGGACTAAATGACCTCTTGCTGTAATTAGTCTTTAGTGACAGGCGAATTACACTTCTCCGACCCTCGCTCTGTGCAGTCAGGGACACGCAGATACACACGACATTCACACACATGCTGGATTGCCTTTTGTTATAGAAACAAAGGTCTGTGGAGGGAGTGGAGCAAATAGCGAAACTCAGCAGCCTTGAGATATTTATGAGACAGCAACAAACCTCAAAGATTAGATCAGAGTGGAAGTCATCAGTGCAACTGATAAAAATAAATAAAGTACTCGGCCTTTAAAGTAATCGATTGCAGATTGTGAGGGTTTATGGAATTATCTATTTCGCTTTGAAGTACAGAGACAAGCCAACCCATCTACAGAGTCCCAATACCGCAGGCTGAATCAATTGCCATACAGAGCTCCTTCTCTGGACGACACCGAACACCTCTAGGCTACAATTCTCCTGAATACCAAGTTCCTACTGGGCTTAGCTTCGTGGTCAGCTAGTACCCCCAGGATCACAGAATCATCGAATCTGTACAGTGTAGAAACAGGCCCTTCAGCCCAACAAGTCCACACCGATACTCAGAGCATCCCACCAAGACCCATCCCCCTAATCTACACAATCCCTGAACACTATGGGCAATTTAGCATGGCCAATCCACCTAGCCTGCACATCTTTGGACTGTGGGAGGAAACCCACGCAAACATGGGGAGAATGGGCAAACTCCACACAGACAGTTGCCCAAGGGTGGAATTGAACCCAGGTCCCTGGTGCTGTGAGGCAGCAGTGCTAACCACTGAGCCACCGTGCTGCCCTAAATCCTAATCAGAGTGGGCATTTGTCAGGTTAGCCAAATACTGGCACCACTGATCTATGATGTGGAGGTGCCAGTGTTGGACTGGGATGCAAGGTCAGAAGCCACATCTCACCAGGTTATAGTCCAACAGGTTTATTTGAAATCACAAGCTTTCAGAGTGCTGCTCCTTCATCATGTGACTTCGGACCATCACTGATCTAGTGATCAGGTGTCCGAATCCTTAGGAGACAGGCTGAGGTCAAATATAGCACCTTAATACCATGATGGCATGTTTTTATCAGTTACAACCAGGGAGGAAATCTGCAATGTTCTTGCCCCTTTGTTTAGTACAATCCAGTTAGAAGAATTTTCCTTCATGAAATATTCAAAGGATCTCACTCCATCTCCAACAACAGGAGCTTTTGACTTTACTGCTTAAAGATATGGCACTGCTTAAAGAATGTGAAACAGAATAAGATTGAAAAACAGAATTAAATTGGGAATCTGCTTATAGAGAGAAAGTTCTTCCCTTCACTCTGATGAGTCTGCCACTCCCCATTCTACCCCACCCCCATGTTGCTGCTGCCCCTCCCCTTAACACTGCAACCCTATTCAAAATGCGCCCCATTTTCGCAGCATCCTTTACCCAAGACGACTCTCAATTTATCTCCTCCGCTGTCCTCTCTAACTGGCACCCCACATCCCTCAATAGCTCATGCATGTCTCTGTAACCCCACCATTCTCTGCTGGTGACCCTAACCTTCCCTACTTACTGCGGCCAACTATCCTCTTCCCTTTCATCCTGTGCCCTCCCCCCCTCAAAACCACCCATCCCCACCCCCATCAATGCCATTCTATTTCTAACCCTGCATTTTCCTCATGCTTACCTCCACAGTCCCCCAACACCCTGGGAGCTGACTGTCCTCATGACCCTGCTCAGCCCACACATTTCATGGCATCCTCATGCCATAAATGAGCTTCATATTTTCTGTGTTTTCTGTTGCATACAGCATTGCATCAACAAGCTGTTTCTCAGATACAAAGAAAGTATCCCCCTTGTATTCCCCAGGGGGAAACAGGCCTCCCACTCAACATTTACACCCCCACGGAGCCACATCTCCCCAAAAAGGGCAGGAAACAGAAATCTATGATGAAACGCCTTAGAAATTACACTGGAAAGACCAAATTATTAGAGCAAACTCCTACATAACACAAATTGTTCATTTAATCTTGCTCTGTAAAAACAGATTACATTAAGTCATTACACTTTAACTAGGCATTCTAATATGGAATACACGTGCTGCAGTCCTTCCCTCATTTCTCAATTCAATCCTCCTGTGATAAAATGCTGGAACATCCTTTCTTTGCACAATTGGTGTTAAATCCAGGAACTGCCTTTTCACAAAGCTATCGAGAATCCGATAAATATTCGACTTGGATTAATTACTGCCAGACAAGTTGTTGCATACAGTATCTTGAATAGATACATTCCATCAAATGAGTAGTTTCGGGGCAAGTCTAGTCAAGATCTACCTGAACGAGGAGAGCAGCCAGGCGTTATCTCAGTTCAACACCTTAGGTACTAGCAGTAGCGGCAGAGCAGAAGTGGGCAATCCTGTAGCATCGGTCGGTATGAGCACTCCAAAGGACCGCCCTGCCGCCGTGAGCAGCAAGTCAAATTGTAGGCACTAATTCAGAACACGGATGGAACTGGATATTGTCCATCATGTAGTTTTGTCTCACATCAGGCAATGTGCTCCCATGAGGTGGTGCATTTAGCCCAAATGACCATTTCGTTTCTAACCATGTTTGAGAGTTACTTTGAAAAGTGCAAAAACAAAGAGATGCATCCGAGCAAAGGAACGGCAGCGCCTCCATATCAGAATAAATACAGATCTCTGAGTTATTCAAAGCTAATATATCAGAGCCATCTTCATATCTCTTCAGGCCAAATCTACTGTCATTTGCTTTAGTTACCTGAACATCATTCTCACCTGGCTTCACAGAATTTCTGGGAGATGCTGGGTCGGTCCTGATTTCTTCGGTGCCGAAACCATACCTTCACCTCCTGGACTGAGATGTCACACTGCTTGGAAAGGGTGAGGAGTTCATTCTACAATAAATGGAGAGCAAAGCACACAGATTAACCTTGCTGCATGAACACAGCCTGTACTGGCAAACTACACTGCTACATGGCTTCAGCCAGGCAATGTGGGCACCGACAAGTGGCCTCTCGAAAAACATTTGGAACAAACTGCAACTTAGTTTCTTTGCCCATCACTTTCATTGCCATCAGGTGGGGAAAGCAAAGCTCAGAAACATGTTCACGTGTGTTGAAAGAGAGGCGGAGGTAGCAGTGTTCTTGCATTGGGTCACCATTCCTCAATGGGACGTGGCACCCTATTTCGTCAAATGTCAAGGGTGGTCTCAGAAATTAACGTGGAGACAAGCCTAAAAAGGGTCCTGTGGTGAGGCGATGGTGTCCCCACCTCTGGACCAGGAGGACTGGGTTCAAGTCACACCTGCTCCAGAGGTGCAGAACAACATCTCTGAACAGGTTGATTTAAAAGATCTACAAAGACCAGGCTATGAGGGGTTTCAGGAAGAGCTTTATTTCTCTAATGAAGGGCCATTAAATTAAAATTACTACTTCGCCTAGGAGTTGCTAACAAACATTTCTGATAAAGCCAAGGGAGAAATTGCTGGAGAAACTCAACAGGTCTGGCAGCAGCTGTGGGAAGAAAGCAGAGATCTATTAAGTTCCAACAATGAGTCACTGGGCTCGAAACAACTAAGCCACTTTCTTCCCCCAGATGCAGCCAGACCTGCTGAATTTTGCCTGCAATCTGTTTGTGTTTCAGATCTCCAGAACCCACAGTCCTAAGGACAAAAACAATTTTAAAAAAAAGAACTTTTAGTCCTTTGCTATTTCAACTCCCCATCTGTCAATCCCACTCCAAGTGGCTCTGGGAGTTAGGTCTTATCCTGAAGAACGTTCAGATCCTCAGTAGGCCCACTCTTTGGCACACAGCCAGCAAGTTGAACAAATATTTGTTCTAGGTCATCACAAGATCGACAGCTAAAGGCAAACAGGAATTTCTAGCAATTATTCCTTTGTAGTGAGTACTGAGCTGCAACTCTATGTTAAGAGCTGCCTCTATTGGAATTCCAACACCCCAGGGATCCAATACCAGTCCTGGGTCCAGAGGATGATGCTATAACATGACATCTGGTTGTTTGTTCACAAAAAAATAGATCAGCTCAAAGCAGGCAAGACTACAAAAGTCAAAGCCATTCAGATACTGCACAGGCCAGGTGGCAAAATGCCAGACTTATACACTCTCCCTCTCCTGTAAAGTTTAGAGTCTCACATGGAATTCAGTTCCAGTTGAATCAGGTTACCAGGCAGGGACACAGAGGTGAATAATTTATCAAACAGAGCTAGGCTTGGAGATCATCAGTCAGGCACTATGACAAGTGCTAAATAGTAGAAACCACTGAAGGAAGTCCATCAGCCACAGGGTTGATCAACACTTCTGCTGATCTAAACAAAATGTTGCAATAAAACACACCACCCTCTTTTTAATTCACCCTCTATACATTTTCCACAACTGAAACCTGCCAAATGGCCATTTGCAGCCTATTTACTCAAATCAATGAGTATTACTCAGACCTGTATAGCCAAATGGATTTCTTAATTGTATTGCTGGATCCTTTTTAAGAGCCAAGCATCCATTGTCCTGTGTTCAGCGAAATGGTCCATGTTTCTAGAGTGCTGACAAAGGGTCACTGAACTTAAAACATTAACATTTTCTTCTATCTAGATGCTACCAGACCAGAGTTTATCTGGCACTTTCTGTCCTTGCTGCACATTTCCAAGGTTTCAATCAGTTCTCCGGCTGTCTGCCTTTGAGCAGCGCTGCTGTTTCCCTCGTCTCCTGCTTCCCACATTACAGAAGCAACATTAGCTTTCGGAGCTCAGGGTCAATGTCACATCCTTACATTTGGTTTTCCTCAAAACAATAGAAATACTTCACAAGGCAAATATTGTACTAATATTTTATTTTTCTTCTTTATAAATCATTCTTCTGGATAATAAAACAAAAACACTTTTCTACTTTTGAGGGGGGATTCCAAGCAATATCTAATACAAGCACACAATGGTGTCAGGGGGTAACCTCAGTCTTCTGTCTACTAATCCATTCGTGTCATTGATCAGGGTACACATCTCAAACCACAAAAAGATGCTGATTATCCAACGAAAACCGTTCTCTTGCTTTGATGCTTTTTGAAAGCGTAGAGAATTGCTTTGTCAAACTGCAAGTCCTTCCCACCCAAGTTCCTAGATTAGAATGATTAAAGTAAACTTGCCCACCTCTTTAGGACATGTGCCATGTGATGTATACGCTTTCTCCAAGTTCGGTTTCAGAGAGGCTTTCCTTCTGGATTTCTCCTTCACACCCATCTGCTTGCTCAGGGGTAAGGCAATCAATCTGCATATGCAGCAAAAAGCAAGACTTGTCAATGCAATATCATTTCAGTTAGTAGTAGTCTAGCAGATAGCCACAGTGGAGTGCAGGCTCAGTATGAAAGGTTAAAGTTTAACCCTTACCACTGCATAAACAGCAAAGAGACCACAGGTAGTTGTTGCCAACAATGGCCAGTACTTTCCTTTTCAGTTAAATCCTGATTATGCTACATGAACGTTTGATGCACACACATGGAAATAGCATAATCTCATTATTGCAAGCAGCCTAATTTTTTAAAATTTTTATCAAGTGTGTTGGGACAATACGAGGTATCGCACCATAGAAGAACAATGACATAGGTGTAGGTGTAGGCCATTCAGATCACATTTCACCATTCAAACATGGCTGTTGTCCTACCTTAGCCAAACCATCCCACAATATCCCATCATTTCCTAAATATCCAAAAATCTTTTCACCCCAAAAAAAAAAGACATTCAATGACTGAGCCTAGTGGCAGTGAATTCAAAAGACTCACAACCCTTTGAGTGAAGATACTCATCTCAATCCTAAAGTGGTCAATTGCTTATTTTAGCATTCAATTCCTAGTTCTAGACTTCCCAGCCAGAGGACACCTTCCCAGTATCTATCCTGTCCAACAGCTTTGGCAGTGAGCACGTGAAAAACAAAAAAATCATATTTTCTGTTTGAGCACTGCGAGGTACTCAGAGGTTGTGGAAAGTGCCATATGACATAATCCCCATACTGACCAAGTCTGTAGAATTCTAGCCACACATTGAATGTATAGGGTGGCACGGTGGCTCAGCGGTTAGCACTGCTGCCTCACAGCGCCAGGGTCCCAGGTTCGATTCCACCCGCAGGTGACCGTCTGTGTGGAGTTTGCACATTCTCCCCTTGTCTGCATGGGTTTCCTCCGGGTGCTCCAGTTTCCTCCAACAGTCCAAAGATGTGCAGGCTAGGTGGATTGGCCATGCTAAATTGCCCATAGTGTTCAGAGATGTGTAGATTAGGTGGGTTACAGTGGTTGCTGAGGGTCGGTGTGGACTTGTTGGGCCGAAGGGCCTGTTTCCACACAGGGATTCTATTCTATTCTATAATTGCATTCTCACCAAACTCAGCTGCCACAGAGTTGACTGCGATACAGATCACTCCCTGATGTGCACAGAGTTGGGATTCAATCCTGGAGTCAATGTCAGCTGTCTTGCTTAACTAGATCAAAGCCAAAAAGTTCGTCAACTCAATTGAGCAAGAGCTCAGTTTTTGGCACATTTCAACAAATCACCTCCCATTCTTCAAATCTTTAAATTGTAGGCCAAGTCTCCTCCAAGTCTCCACTTCCAAACAAACCTACAGAACTTTTGCTTTGTTCTTTCCTTCAAGACTAGGGAAGCACGTATTGCCAAAGGGATGTAAACTGCATGGTAGTCTAAGTCTGGTCAGCCCTATACAACTGAGGCAAGGTTTCTTTTACTCATACTCCAATCCCTTGGTTACAGTTAATAAACCATTTGCTTTCCTAATTGTTCACTGTATCTGAAGTTAACTTACTCCAATTCGTGCATAAAGATACCCAGATCCCTTTGAAATCCAACATTTTGGTCTCGGACCAATTGGAATATTTCTGCTTTTCTATTTTGTGCTTCTCTAGTTGCTTTATGTTATCAGCAATGCTCCTGACCATCCAGGTAACCACCCATATTCCTTGACAACCTCTTTCAGTCCTCCATTCTGCTCACTTTCTTCTTTGTATCAATAGCAAATTATGCTAATATTAGTATATGCACCTGACCTGTGCAGTGAAAACTGACTGGCCTCTGACATGGCTCGTGTTATTCACTTAGGCCATCAACATGGGATTCCCAAAGCTTGGTCTCCAGAATTGATCACAACAACAGCTCAGTATAGACTGAACTCCAATCATGTAATTCATACATAGTTTGCAATTGGGATTCAGCCAGTTAACTAGGATAACGCCAAATAAACCTCAAAAGTTAGAGAGGATGTGAATTATTTGCTCGTGCCCACTTAACTTGCAGATTTTCATTAACAGGGCATTAATTATTCAAATGAAATTTTCATGAAATTTGGGAAGGAACAGAGTGTCATAGTCACTGCAAACACAGTGCTGCTGGATGGAGGAGTGAAGCAGCAACTAAACCAAGTACCCAAGATAATAAAGGCCTTGCATTTATATACACGTGGCAGCTTTCCATCGAGGCGATTGCTGGCACTGCAGTGATCAATTGTATTAAGCATTGCTTGGTGCGGCTCAGGTTCTCTACCCTGGCATGGCAGGCTGTTACATTTGCTGCAGAGGAAGACACGGTGTTAAGGTACTGGACTCCTGGGCCTCTTAGTTCAGGGCCTTCTCCCTGACCAGCCAAGCTCTTCATTTCTGTTCACCTCTTTCCATCCAAACCCTCAGCCTTCAGGAAGTTACAGCCAGTGACTGCCTCCCAGCTGTCAGCATCAATAGCTACAAACTTCACATCTAATTTCCTGGTGTCCTTTTTGCAAAGGTATGGACATCCAAGTGGCCAGTTCACTATGCAGGTGTCTTTGGGGACATGCACTCGTCAGATGAATACGGCCAGACCAGCACAGAAATCATTGTACTAAGAGTATATGTGCTGATGGAATTGTCACTCTGCAGGACCCCAGAGTTGGTAACCCAATCCTGGGTATCTTTTGGCAGGATGTGTCGGAGAAAGGAAAGATAGAAACTGTTCCTTCTTCTAACCTACATTGTCCAGCTCTCATCGCAGATGAAGAGGGCATTGATGACACAGGCTTTGTAGACTCTCTGCTTGGTGTTCGTAACAGCTGCAGCTTTTGCTATGTATACGTTGATTCCAGCGTCGGGTGACAGACTGCTGGTGATTGTGGAACCTAGCTATGAGAAGCCATCAACAACCTCCACTGCACTGGAGTGTCAGACGACATTTTGAGTTAAAGTATTTTAGGTGGAACTTGAACCTAATACTATCCAACACTTATTATTTGATACCTCTCCCTCATTTCTCCCAAGATGTAAAGTCTGAAATCTACACTGCTTCTGCTTCCCTGCATCCTCACAAAAAATTACAACACTGTATCCTGTTCTAGCCTCGTTGTGTTCTTAGAGGCGTGGAGTCAGATTTACAGCACGGAAACAGACTCTTCAGTCCAACTCATCCATTCTGACCAGGTATCCTATATAAATCTAGTATCATTTGCCAGCATTTGGCCCATTTCCCTCTAAACCCTTGCTATTCGTATACACATCCAGATCCCTTTTGAATGTTGCAATTGTACCTTCCTCCAATACAAGCTCATTCCTTACATGCACCACCCTCTGTGTGAAAAAGTTACTCCTTAGGTCCCTTTTAAATCTTCTCCCTCTCACCTTAAACCTATACCCTTTATTGTTGGACTCCCCTACCCTGTGGAAAAGGCTTTGACTATTCACTATGTGGAGACTCAATAATTAAAACACAGGAGGCAGCCCAAGCAAATGTCTCATCCAGTGGGAAAATCCTACACAATGCTCCCTTTTTTAACAACCACCTTATTCCCTTTTGAATGCCCTCGATTGAGTCTGCCTCTACCTCACACTCAGGAAATGCATTCTAGAGCATTACCATTCATTGCATGAAAACAACTTTTCTTCACATCCCTTTTGCTACTCTTATTAACCACTTTTAAACCTCTGCCCTCTTTCCTCCCCAACCTTCCCCACCCCGATCCTTTCAGGACAGCCAAAGGTTTCTCTTTATTTATTGTGTCCCAATCAGTCATGATATTTAAAACTTCAATCAGATTGCTTCTCAGCTTTCTCGTTCCTAAGGAGAACAGTCCCAGCTTCTCCAACTGATCTTTACACCTGAAATGCCTCATCCCCGGATGAATTTTTTAAAAATTAGCTCACAGAATGGGGTGCTGCTGGCGAGGCAGCATTTATTATCCATCCCCGATGGCCCAGACAGCAGTTCTGAATCAACCACATTGCTGTCGGGCTGATGTCACATGTAGGCCCTGGCAAGGATAGCAGTTTCTGTCCCTAAAGGGCATTAGTGAACCAGATGGGTTTTTCTGGCAATCAATTCACAGTCATCATTAGATTCTTAATTCCAGATATTTATGGAATTCAAATTTTACCATCTGCCATGGCAGGATTTGAACCCAGGTCCCCAGAATGTTACCTGGGTCTCTGGATTAACAGTCCTGGAATAATACCATTAGGCCATCACCTTCCCCACAGTTCTCAAACTCTTCTGCACTCTCTCTAATGTATTCACACTAAGTGAAGTGTTAACTAAAGTGTAGTGTCCCGAACTGGACACAATAGTCCTGCTGAGGTCAAACTGGTTTAATGTGTGCTATACATGAGGGGCATGAGACAGCAGCAAAAGAATAAATATAGTTTCTTGAATATTAGTGATACCTCTCGAACAGATAGCGGACAGCGATAAACACAAATGCATATGGGATGGCGATGAAAAGATCACGAGGCCGCGGATATCGGGCATGATCGGAATCTTCCATATCCTTCCACGTAATCCCTGGAGGAAGCCAATATTCATGATGCCACAGCCACTTGTCCAGGAAAGATGACATCCTAGAGACAGGAACAATAGGTGGTCAAGCAGAAGTCAACAGTAACAGTTTTCAGTTCACTCTCTTACACTTCCCCAGAGTCCATCACAATCTGTCTTAGAGATTTTTGAACAAAAACGTGAACCAGCTTGTATTAGAGTTTGAGTACAGTGCAGAATCTTACTCGTGCTGAAGTAGAAGGAACTCAACCTCAAATAAACCACACGAGAGTGCTAGACACTAGGATAGGGTGGCTCAGTGGTTAACACTGCCGCCTCATAGCACCAGGGACCTGGGTTTGATTCCATCCTTGGGTGTGTGTGTGGGGGGCTTGCACATTCTCTCCAGGCGCTACGGTTTACTCCCACAGTCAAAAGGTGTGCAGTTTAGGTGGATTGGCCATGCTAAATTGTCCCACAGTGTCAAGGGATTTGCAGGCCAGGTAGATTAGCAAGAGAAATGTAGGGTTACAGGGAAAGGGTAGAGTGGGTGGGTCCGGGAGGGATGCTGTTCAAAAGGTCGGTGTGGACTTGATTAGCTGAATGGCCTGTTTCCACACTGTACAGATTCTATGACTATGATATACAAGAAAAACACCTGGGTATATATCTGGATGATGACATTAGTTTAGAAGAGTTTGCTTTTATGTAACTAAAATCAACTCATTTTTGAAAAAGTAATATTTTCACCCTATTTGATCCATACTAATACCACCATGCAAGGAGACACTCCAGGACTTGAGCAGATAAAACACTGATGCTCCAGCACAGTACTCAAAGAGAGCTATGCTATCAGAGGGGCCCAATCTTGCTTTACTCTAGTGAATGCAAAAGATCCTGCAAAATTATTTCAATGCAGGAGGGAAGTTACCCCCCCCCCACCCCGATGAATTATATCTCTCAATCAACATTACAAATAAAAGGATCATCTGTTGACCACATTACTATTGAGAGTTTGTCATACACAAATTGGTTGTTGCATTTCCTACATTTACAACAATGACTACATTTCTTCAATCGACTGTAAACTACTTTGAGACGTCTAATTGTTGTGAAGGATGCTATACAAATATGCATGTCTTTCTTTTACACATTCAGAGTTTAGACAGAATTTCTCTCCAATGGTTTAGCTTCCAGTACAATCACTGGGATTTAAAGAACATATGGACATGGCAAATGCTCACATTGCTCTAGATGAAGTACAATGAATACTGAGCGCAGAGACCAAATCTTTAACAGTTAAACCCTATCCACAATGAACCACAAGTGCATATCCCAAAATTGTGAGCTTACTCCACACCAAGCCTGACTATTATTTGGGATTCACCAACTGAAGAGTGTTGGGTCTCTAGCTTTATTGTTGACAGAAATCCCAGTTGAGGAACACTGTCAATGGGGAGTTTTGTACCAAAAAGGTGACTTGGGCTTGGAGGCATCTCACACTGACACCCCCTCAAGTTTCAAGAGCCAAGATTGAAACCTTGCCCAAGTGCCCGATGCTGGCCCTACGGCGTGATAACCTAAATAAGGCTGTAGTGCCTGCAGGAGTTGGGAGAAAGTTAAAAGCCAGGCAAAAAGTTTCTCATTTAACAAACCTAAGAACTGCAGATGCTGGAAATCAAAAAAAATCAGAAGGTGCTGGGAAAACTCAGGTCAAGCATTAGTGGAGAGAAAGCAGAGTTAATGTTTTGGGTCCAGTGACCCTTCTTCAGAATCTTCCAGACCCAAAAGGTTTATTCTGCTTCCTCTCCATGGACGCTGCCCAATCTGAGTTTTTCCAGCAATTACTGATCTTGCTTTTAAAAAATTTATTGAGTGTTAAGACACCTAAGATGAGCCCATGCATAACCTCCTAACAAACCTAACGTCAATTAAAGCACGTTTATTCTGTCAGGCCTCCTAAAAAAACAGTACAATATTCAGCTCCTCATTCCCACCCACACCAATGCTTTTCTTTACAGTAATTAATTACAGGTCACTTTCTATTGTTTTCTTGCTGAACCAGTTTCTGTCCACATTTATTCCACTGCATCACCATTCATGTTGTTGAAACTTATTGCAGCTGAGGAGGAAGTAATATTCCTGATTTAACTCATGTTCACAACACTTCACGCTCCATTGATTAAACATTGGGGGACACAGGAAGCAGAGACCCTTTTATTTCCTAACTGTTCCTTAGATATACAGTGGCTCAATGGGTAAGTGTACTGCATGATATGGTAATGAGTCAGACACAGCAAAGAGTCACAGGCTGCAGCCCAGATACAACTGGAGAAGTTTAGAGTATGGAAAAGGCCATTTGGCCCATCAGGTGTGAACTGGTTCTCTATTAGAACAATTCAAAATGCTCTGTTGGTTCCCTGTAGCCTAACAGCTAATCCACAGCAGCTTAAAAGGATGGAATTGTCTCTGCCTCAACTACTCCTTAATCTGTGCAGAGTTTAGGAACCTCAACCAGGCAGGACTACAAACAACTCAAGCACCCAGGGTAGAATGGGAAAGGGAATCATGCAGGGTTATGAAGACTGCTAAGTGGTACCATCATGTAGACAGATTGGCGTGCATCATACATGCTAACCTACAAAAAAAGCCTAAAAAATAACTTTGAACTACTTTGCACCCAGAGTTGAGAAAACAGTATCAAGGTCAAAAAAAGATAAATCTCTCCAATGGATTTGAGAATTTTTTTTAAAAATGTGTTTTCAGATTACACATGTAATTTAGTTTATCCGTCAAAACAGAAACCTAATGATCTCACTTTGGACACGTCAAATAGGAATCAGTGGAAGAGGTAGCTAAGCCCAAGGTCCATCACTTATGATATTGCAAAAAGAAACCGAGAAACTCTCAATGCGTCAGTGGGTTTAGCAGTCTTTGAAGATCCAACTTAGGTCTGTTCAAATTTAGATCCAAAGAAATTGCTCAATTCATTTAGCATTTCTCTTCAAACAGAAGCTGGTGGGTTCAGGCATCACATGCTGACCCTTCAATGCAGTACTGAGGGAGTACTGCAATGCCAAAAAGATCATCTTTTCAATGAGGTACTAAAATAAGGCCCCACCTGCCTGCTCACATATTAAAAAACTAAAAGCAGGCATTCTTCCCACTACCTTACTAATATTCTTCAAATCAATGTCCAAAACAAATTAGCCACTCATTTGTTTAGTGCTGTCATCGGGCTCTAAACAAAAAGGCGGTCGTATTTATACATAAATAATGACTGAACTACAGGAAGTAATTCAGACAACATAATAAAAGGTGCTACATTATCTCCTGATTTCACAGCATCCCACTCTTCCTTTAGAGAAAGATTGACATACAGCCGTTGCATCTCATTTAAATATTTTCCATTGCTGCTCCATGAGCAACACAATTTTTCCTTCCATTTAATCTGGGCAAGGTCACACCTCACCTCAATCTCAAACATTTACCTATATTTAGGCCATCCACTGTCACCTAGACAGAAGTAAAACTACACTTTTCTTCATTTATTGACAGAGAATATTGTTCAGAATGCAACTGCCCCTTTGCACCACAAACAAATAACTTCCTTGTTCCAGTTTGCACCTTTGTAATCTCTTGCAACTATAGACATGTTAAAGCACACCTTGCTAATTTGAGAAACTTAATTTCCTTTCCATTGTTGGGTATTCTCCAACATATTCCCAGTAATTCAACCAACCCTCAATATTCCTCAGCTCAACTCAAAAAGGGATCAGTGTTTGGATTAATATTTAAACCCTCACAAAGAATAGAGTCAAAGCTTTAAAAATCTCCTATTTCAATAACATGCTGCAATAAGAGAGGGGAAGGTAAGCAAAGTGTTCAGAGCAGTTGTGATTGTGTGTGCTGGCATCTCTGCAAATGCAGCCAGAAACGAACCAAAATGTGAACTCTGATAGCACATACTGCAATCAAAACCAAGTTTCAATAACAATGCTGAACATACAAGACTCTGCACCAATATTCGAGGGTATTGTAGAGTTTAAACCACACTTGAAAGCCACACTAACACAAGGAGAAATATATTAAAATTCAAAATAATTCAAATTCTACATTTAGTTATCAGATTTAATTATCTCCATATCACACTGGGAGTTAAGTGCAGAGAAGGCAGGTACAAAGTATCTACAGGAGGGACCAAAGGTCAAACCAGCACCATGAGTGATAGCATATTAAAACTGTACTACAGATAAACCTGGTCATGAATTGGCAGTAACATTTCACTGGTAGGGTCTGGTGATGCAGTGGTAGTGTCCCAGGAGCCTCTGAGCCAGGAGGCCTGGGTTCAAGTCCCAACCAGTACAATAACGTTTCTCAACTGGTTAGAAAATATAAAACATCTCACTTCCAGCAATTCCTCTGGGATAAGGATATTTTGAAGAGCAAGACTTCATCAGGTCAATAATGCAACATTTGGAAATTGCGTAGGGGCTAACAGTGTGAAGTGGGGCATCTTGGCCATATTCAAGACGCCCAAAGTCCACCCAATGAAGCACTTATCGGCAACGAACAAAGACCAAATAGGAATTTGATTTTGGCATTATTCCAGCACAAAGCAGCCAGCAGAGGTGAGAACTTTAGGCTGAAAAACATATTTTGCAGCCAGCAAATCCATGCAATAACTCAAGTCAGAAAGGTATCTCCTAGATACTTATTTGTTCCAATCAAGGCACAGCACTTTCTCCTCCCACCCATCTCCTAGGCCTAACTGCATTCCAGCAACCTTTATCTCCTTAGATTGTGCTTAGAATGTAGGCATGCCAACCCTCCAGGATTGTATTGCATAATTAACATCACCACATTTAAAAATCCATCCAAAAGTGAATAGCCATTTTTTATTCAAGTTTGTTTAATATAATGCAGTTATAAAAGTATTGGGGAGGAGGAAAAGCCTGTTTAATTGGATAGGCCTTTGTAGATGGAAGATTGTTTGATGGAACCTCCAGGAAAATATCCAATTTAGGTTGGCAATCCAAATTTCAGGAAGGCTGCACAGCTCCTCTGTCGGATCAGCACATGGTGATGACTGGCACACAGACAAAAGTTTATGCTGTTCCATGGTGGGATCACCCTGCAAACGGTAGTTAGCACAATAGTAGGGAGGGACTGATTTTTACATCCATCAGCTGATCATTTGCATCTTGCTACTTGGAACTGACAGACAAATGAGTTGAATGCAGTATAATTTTTAGTGCCCTGACTAATTCATTTTGACAATTCCTGCATGTAGCCAAAAGAGACTGACAGCGACTGGGTTAGGGTTAGTAAAATAAAGTTAGAGTAGAAATTACATGGAACATGATAACTAGTGAAAGACAACAAAAGGAAATTCAATCCTAAAAGATGGTGAAATTATAATCTTGGGACCGGAGATGAAGTCAGTTTTGGCTGTTTGGAATTGAACAAAAATAGCTTGGGATAGCAGGAGTTCTGCACAACTGTTGGATTCATCTGAAGCTTCTATCCAACAGAAAACAAGATATAAATAAGGTTTCAATTCATAACTTACTGTTGTATGAAACAGGGAGAAAATGATTTGGTTTCCCATTCTGTATATAAATAGTTCTTACATGATGATATTTATAGCATCAGATACAGGACCCAAACCCAGTCATTAATCCATAATGCAAGCTCCAGAATCAGATTTTAGGTCAATTAGATTTTAGTTTTTTTTGATGGCTGAGTTTCGCTTTTAAAAATGGAGAAACAAAAAAAAAAACTATTTTAAGTAATGAACCCACTGACACTGACAAGGATCAGAGGTATTAGACCTCTGCCAGCTTTACTACCACCCTAGAAATCTGCACTTCTCCAATTCTAGTCTCTGGAGCATTCCTGTTTTTTTTTTTCCCCTAAATTGACTCTCTTGGCAGGGTGCCTGCATCTTAGTCACTAATTATGGAATTGCCTCCCTAAACCATTGTACTTCTTTCCTCTCTTCCAATATTCCTTGAAACCTTACTTTTAGACCAAACCTTTTTACCTTCCTTCTGCAACTCCGTTCATAACTGAGCCAGAGTTTATTTCTCCAGTAGAAAAATAGATAACCTTGCTTACCCATTCCCAACCACCTAAGATTACAAAGAGATCAATTGGGTCAATGGGCTGAAGTGTAGCAGATGGACTGTAATTTGGATAAATGCAAGGAAGTGCATTTTGGTGAGACATAAAAGAACATATACAATTAAAAGTAGGGCCTTAGGCAGTGTTGTAGAACAGAGACAAAGGGTTCGGGCACATAACCGCAAGTTCTGTTACAACATTTACAAGACATTTGGATAAGTACATGAAAATTGTTTGGAGCTTTATGGGCCAAGCGCAGGTAGGTGGATCTAGTTTAGTTTGGGATTTTGGTTGGCGTGGAGTGGTTGGACTGAAGGATCTGTTTCCATGTTGCATGACTCTTTTGGAAGAGCAGGGATTACTGCTTGTCAATTAAGCAGTGATGAATGTTAGACGTCATAAATGGGTCCTTCTCCATTGGAGATCCAGTGCTTTTGGGCTACAGATAATGAATTTTGATTTAACAGCAAAATTTAATTTTAAAAAATTCAGTTCTGTTTAAAAAGTCAATTTTTGACGAATATTACTGAAGCCAACCTTTACTTCAAGCTTCTACTATTTACATTGCAAGCATTCACCTCCTAGTCAGATCTTCATTGTTTCTTACCTGAGACCTTTCATGTGTTAGGTAAATGCACTAATCATTGCATTGCGTAATATTCTCAAGTAAAACCATAATTAAAAGCTTCCACCTGTATATAATTAAACACAATTGATATACAATTAACACTTAGAATGTGAGCAGTCCTGCAGAATGTGTCATGCACCCAGCCTACAGCAGAAAGCTTGGAGGAAACAAAATAAAAGAACTGAGATGCTAGAGATCCGAAACAAAAATAGAAAATGTCAGTCATTGCAATGTGATTGCAAGAAGTTTGTCCAACCCCAAATGAGGCCAGTCAGTTCCCAGTGAAACAAACGTCCCATTACAATGGGGAGAAGATCCCAGTTTTACAAGAAACTTGGGCCTTGTCAGCTTGTGGTGTAGCAAGAATGAATGTTTTCGTTCAAATACTCTGTGCCCTCTCCTCTTCATGGACATACAGCTCTTTGGGCACTCACCTTTCAATTCAGGGCAGAGATTAGGGAATCTTTACCAGAACAGCAGATCTGTGTGGATAATCCAGATGAGCTATAGAAAAGGCCATTCATTTATATTGTCCATTGCTTTGGTTTACTTCCCAAGATATGATCAGCCTAACGCTCTGTGCTAATGGAGAGGCTGGAATGTTGAAAGTAAGGTTATTTTTAAGAGGGAGCACATCAGCAATAAGTCTAATTCTCTCAATTAAGAAGCATTTTTCACAAACTCCAGGCCTGGACATAGCGCAACCTCTGCACTGGGGTTAAACCCTGGTCCATCTCCAGCTAAGAAAGCCTTTAACCAGCACTGTTGACACAATAAGCAGCAATCACAACATTGCCGTTGTCTAGGTATCACCCCTACAACATTTTAACCGCATGTCACAGAGTAGCTGGGTTCAGTTAAGGATCGTGTAGAAGCTAGTTCATCTTAGCCTGTCCTTTTTTTTTTAAAAAAAAAAAAATTTGTATCCCAATACATGAAAATTCAAACACACAGGTTCTTCTGTCAATTGAAGATCAGCACTGACACCTCAGAGACCCATTCTCAATTTGTGTACTCCAACTCTTTCCCCATCCCTCTCCTGAAGAAGGTGTCTCTCACTGGGTTCATTCTGATACACTATCCAAACAGTTATTCAGCATATGTCACTAGGCAACTGGGGATTGATACCAAAGCCAAAGTTGAATCCATCTTTCACCCAGAAGAGATTATTTACAGAGGAACAGGAGAACCCCCTACTCCCGTCTTCTCACTCAAACAAATAACTCACTTCCCAGTGCTGTTCTGACAAAGGAAACAGGACAGAGGATTGAAACACTTTCCCAAATTGAAATGGTCTCTCGTGTCCTTTCTCCATCTTTTATGTTCCACTTGATACTTCCCAGATTTCTCAACAGTATAAAGCTCATCACTACTTTGTCTCAGTGCTTGTATGAATGCTCATGTCAAGATGAGACAAAGAGAATTGATTCATTAAGCCTTACATTAAAATTTGGACAAAAACAAGCCCTTAAATAACCCAAAGCCAAACAAACAAGGTACTGAGCAGAGGACAAAGAGTCAATTAGATCCCTTTAATACTGATTTCAGAAAACCTCTAATTAAAAAGCACACTAAGCTCTTTGGCTCTTCCAGTCAGAACTGGTTATATATTATTGTAGTCGGCTTCGACAGAAGGACTGGAAACTATTGGGAGTAGAGGACAGCAAATAAACCAAGCTTGGAATATTTCCTTCCAAAACTGGATCACGAAACCATAGTGTAAATGAACAGAACAAGAGTTTTTTTTCCTGAATCAATTATTAAAAGTAAAAGCAAAGAGTGTTAGTCTTCACTTATCCTGTACTGTCCCATCCCCTTCTCTAGACATTCTTGATCATATTCCTGTGGAGTAAAGCGTTCCTTGTACCAGTATTCCAAATACACCAACTGATGCACATGCTGTCAGAACATATGGAACTGGGACACTAGAACACGGGCTTCCAGATATATCCTCTTGTATGCGCTCCCTCATGTGTAGTCTATTTACTTAATAGAATTTTGATGTTCACTGACATCGGGTAGGATAATGGGCCTGGGTGGGATGCTCTTCAGAGGGGTGGTGTGGACTTGTTCGGCCAAATGGCCTGTTTCCACACTGTTGGGATTCTATTCTATGCTGAGGGTACACTTCCTAACAACCAGCCAAATACAATATTACTGCACGATGGCAAACTGTGACCAGCAGCACTGCCTGGAGGAGAAGCCTAGCAGTAGCAGTGAGTTGTACTGCATGAAAGAGGCGACCAGCTCAGCATTTCAACTGCATAGGAGGGACAGAGTGTAGCAGCAACAGGAACGACCCAGCCACCAGACTAATCTAGCAATGCGGGCAGCACTAAGGCAGGCATGGACTTCACTCTGGTGAGTGACAAATTCCACCAAGCCCATGCTGTTGCAAGCTGAGGGCTGCAATAAAAGTAATCATTTTACAACATTGGATCACTTAATTGTTCACTCTTAAATGCAAACTTAAGACAGAAACTATGAAAAAGGGAAAAAAAAAAATCAGATGATGGCCAATATTGGAGTGAGCTAACATCAGTGTTGATGAATGCCATTTAACTTGGATGTAGGCGCTGGAGTCCCTGTACTGTCAGATGGCCTTTAATGGTTGAGAAAGACTACCCTGCAGCCTTCATTTATCAAACATCAAAACCCAGGGGAACCAGCCTCAAAAAAAAGGTCAACTTCAAGCAATGTTAAGACAAAGACAAAAACAAAATCTTAGATGCAGTTTTTCTACATATAGCCACATTCACTGTTTAATACACAGGTTCACTGCACAAATCTCTTCTGTAAAAGTGGGAAGTGTCAACAAGCAGGAACCATAAATCTGAATATCAAATTTCCAAAACTCAGAGGCATGGGGAAATAAAACAACTGTATACCATATCACACTGAAAGCAGAGGCTAATCCCACCTGCTTGTTCACACTTAAAGGTCCCATACTCAATTTAAAAATGGGTACAAAAAGTGAGATTGAGGCTGGGCTTCAAACACTTACTCCCCTGTCTCACAACTAACCTAAGTGGTGTCCTGCTATGGTGTCATTTCTTAAACTGGATCCACTAGAATTTGCATCAACTCAAATTTGAATAAGGCAGTACAATGGAAAAATGCATCAATGACTAACAAACTTCATAATCCCTTCTGGATGCTATTTCATTTGCTTACCTTTAGAAATCTCAGCCACACCTTAGATTGGACATTGTCCAATGGCCAACATGTTAAAAGCTATGTAATATGCCATTTACCACATAACAATGTCTCAACCATTAGCCTATAAAGCACGACAGGAAGAAAGGAGAATCTTGAAAACATTACAAGTTGCTACATTTAGCAGCAGGTGTGAATTCTCAAAACCAACATCATTTTGAGTCTTGTTGTTCAAAGGAGGAGGGAGTACAGCCAACCTGCAGAAGACAGGAATCATCAGGAAATTTCTGTTGCTCAGGAAGAACTCCAATGATTTACAGGAATAGTGAGCCAGGTGGGAATATTCCTACTCCACCTAACCCAGGTTAAAAATTCTCTCTAGGGCAAGTTTTGAAACAAAACCAGGCATAACCTTGGACTGAACGACTGCAATCACTTGACCAAAGCAAGTGCAGACAATGACTGAAGGCTGGAATTGAACCCAGGTCCCTGGTGCTGAAACAGCAGTGCCAACCACTGAGCCACCATGTCATCTCAATCTCATCTAAAGCCAGTCTAAGTGGTAACTTGGGATCTGCATGGTGCATTTCCCACCAATCGTACATGGTAGAAGTGAATAACCAGACACTGTTGCAATGTTGACATTAGCCTGACTGCAAGTGACTGGTTAGGAAGAGGTTAATGTGCCACATCAACCATCAGACCCAGAGGTCCACAGCAACCCGACAGCAAAAACCAAACAGCCCATAAGCAACAAGTAGCACAGAAGCATAACTTCCTGGTAAAACAACATTATCCAAATGAACAGATAACGACAACACACATGTAACATTTTACTTCATGCTGGTCTCAAGGTTGCGTGGATAACACATACACAAACTGATGGAAATCAACTGCTAAAGCACAATAACAGTAGCCGTGCATATGATTGAGAACTTGGGTAACTTAATGATAATGCACGAGATTTTTCTTTTGTATCGGAAGGGAGATGTTTGGACTGAAATGTAATCAAGTATAAACATCCGAGACTGCCACAGTTATTTGACCTCTACCATGGGGCACACACCCAGTGGGCAGACATCTCAAGCTTCACTTCAATGAAGTTCAGGCTTTGAACACTGTGCTGTGTTGTAAACTGGAAAACACTTGTGTCATTTAGTCAGAAAACAGCTTTTCTCAATTAGTGAGAAACAATAAATTTTAAAGGTTACAGGTTTCAAACATGACAATTACTGTCATAGCCAATATTCTTGGTCTCCCTATGCAACTACAAAATACTGAGTTTCCTGAAGTAAGGAAAATAAATTTAAGAAACATTTCAGTGATTTCATTTTACTGAGAATGAGAGAGCAAGATCACGTGACATTATACATCACAGGAAGTAATGCATATTACAGTTAAACATAACCTATAATAAAAAGGAGCTATCTTGGTAATTTACCAGTTCACTGGAATCTTGATGCTTCTGGCCAGCAATCATAACTGCATGCTAGACTGCCAAGGATATATCAATCTCAAACAGAAAACCTAACAGTACCCCACAGTGCCCTCTCCTCTCTCTCAAACAGATGTAGCTTGCCTTCATTGAATGGTAGCACTCTCTCAGCTGTCTGTCAATCAGAAGACCACAAGTTCAAACCCTATTCAAGAGACTTGAGCACACATCTGATGACTTCTACTCTACTCTTGAAAAATGCTGTCTATAGGATGAGATGTTAAATGAGGTCTCTGTCTGCTCTCTCAGGAAGCTATGAAAGATTCCATAGCATTGTTTAATGAGAGTTGGGTGTATCCCTTAACATTCATAATCGACAAGTTCATTGTCTACGTCTTGATTTGTAGGATATTGTCTGTGCTTACTGGCATGTTTCTGTACAGCTACTGTAGTAGGTGTACAATAACGCAAAAGACACAGTTTGGTCTATCTTCGGGTCACCAGACCCAAAACGTTAACTGATTTTCTTCACAGATGCTGCCAGACCTGCTGAGCTTTTCCAGCAACTTGTGTTTTTGTTCCCAATTTACAGTATCCGCAGTTCTTTCAGTTTTTCTCAAGACTGGCAAGTTCCCCAGAGGTTTTTCTCTTAGCTTTTAGCTAGAATCTCCAAGCTGCGTGTCCCTGAACCATTGTTTCCTGATTTACTGCCTTCTCACACAACCTCTTTTCAAAAAACTTAAGGGATTTGGCTCTCACCAAGGTAACTTACAACTCCAGCACCAGAAAATGGTACAAGCAGGATCTGACCACAATGGGATAGGAGGGGCTCAATAGCAGAATGCATTTGAAATTCAATTCATGCAGCTTTAGTTAAAGCTGAAGGATTTAGAAAGGTCTTGCATCTTAATTGATTTGTTACTTTTGCACAACATACATTGCGACTAAGCAAGCAGCATGGACAATGTTACCGTTTCAAAAGCTGTTGTACACAATTCTAAGACTGCCATTCTCATGCTAAAAATAAACATTAATAGTGATTATTCATGCAAAGCTACCAACTAACCAGGAAGTATCAGAGGTACTCATGTGTTTTAACTTACTGGATCAGGCATTGAGCAAGCATTGGTCACACCCTATTATTACCTGGAAAAAGGAAGACAATAACTAGGGACCAGTGGTTATAATTACAGGGAAATGAAAGGATAAAACAATGACAATTGGATTCAGCTCAGCCTTCCTAAAAAGCTTTCTTACAACTTAACTTGCTGCTTGCACATCACTCAACATTTGAAGCACTGTAAATAGTAAACAAAATCCAGGGTGGGGCCTTTAACCACAAACTGTGAACATGAAACTATTTTGAAATTCTCATCCACTGATTCAAATTTCTCCAGGGCCTCACAGCTCCAATTCTTTGGAACCTCCTCCAGTTCTACAACCCTCCGAAATCTCCTTACTCATCCAGAGTTTAGAACTCTTGATTATCTGATGCTAACAGCTAGCATTCAGCTTTCCAGACCCCAAGCTCTGGAACTTCATTCAATACTTGAATTTCTTTTTAAAAAAACTGAAGTGTATGTGTTTTTTGTTCAACAAGCTGAATAGAATAGGAGCATAAAAGGAATTTTAGGATTCAGGCAAATGTCATTTAATGCTGCATGTCAGACCAGGAAACAGAAAATATGACAACACTTAGTTTTACAAGGATGTAGAATTTAAATGTAATTAACACACTTTAAAGCAAACCTTGTTTGGGTCACATTTATTATGCAATGTACATGATGGTCATTTTATTAGAAAAGAAACAGGCTTTGGAGAAAACGCAGAAAAAGGTTTACAGGAGTGATAACAGAACTGAGAAATTACCAGGAAAGTTTGAACTGTTTGGGATTCTATAGAAAAAATGGGATTAGAAAATATTGGTTTTCCAAGTTCTCAGAGGTCACTTATTAATAAATGCAATGGGGAAATAGGAGACATTTCTTCACTTTGGAAGTAGAACTTACCATCACAGGAAATAGTTCAATAAGCTAGCAGTAAAGGAAACTAGATGAATACATGAGAGACAAGGAAATAGAAAGGTATGAAGATGGTCAGAGTTCAGGTCTGGAATGAGAGGAGAATGAGTGTGGACCAACAGACTAATTGGGCAAAGTGGCCAGTTTCAATTTTAATATTCATTGTCAACCCCTTCTCCCCTTCATGATGTTACTCAGATCCAGCTTCTGACTAAACTTTTCGTCACCTGTCCCACCACTAGTTATGAAACTTGGGGTCAATTGTACAAAGTCACACCCATGAAGCACCTGGGGTCATTTTACTTTTAATCCAGTTTCTTTAACAAATGCAATTTATTGTTAACTTATCCATTCCCACCACACTTAAGTTTCAACCTACTTTGTGTGTTTGTCCCGTTGTTTTTTTGTTCCAATTTTTAAGATGTTGATAATACTGCAATGGTAGTATTCCTTGTTCATCCCAAATTGCAATGACACAATGGGCCTTCTCAAATCATTGCAGAGTAGGAGGAAGGTCCCTACACTTGTTCACAATGGTCATGATTAAATCCCTATAACTTGTTAAAATCAGGACATTGCCCAGATCCTGCTGTCAACTAGTATTGGCTGTCTTATTATCAAATGAGCTGCAAGTAGAGCCGAGTGTTGAGCAACAAACAACCCCCTTCGTGCCCTTAAGGCAGGCAACCACCGAATCAACTGAAACACAAGACTTAACTGACATCCTCTTGACACGAGGGAAAGACAACCACTTAGACAAGCTGTGCAGTGTGTTTTTGTGTAAGTGCAGCCTCCATTGTAGTTTGCGTGACGAATGCACCATAGTAACTTGATATGTTGAATTCAGTTTTTAAAATTCCGAAAATTAAAAAAGATCAGGTCTCCTTTTGCAGATTTTGGTATTGTTCAATCACGAGGGACATAGATAAAGGGAAAAGACCTCTGTCATTCACCAAGATGAGGGAGCTCAAAACTAGGGGGCATATTATCAAGGCAAGAGGAGAAAGCTTTTAAAAAAAAATCCGTGTGTGGAATGAACTGCCAGAGGAAGTGGTGTACGGCCACAATGTTTAAAGACATTTGTATAAGTTCATGAATAGAAAATGTCAGCAGGATATGGGCCAAGTGCAGGCAGGTGGACTAGTTTAGTGTGGATTGGTTGCACTGAAGGGTCAGTTTCCATGCTGTATGACTTTGACTCTATAACAGCCTATCAATACTTTCAGGTGGAAGAGTCTGCAATGCAGTTTGTGAAGATTAGTAATAGCACATACTGACAGAACAGAGTTAGGCATAACATACCGGATTTCCTGGGGCCTGGGAGAGCAGAGAACCTCCTGGGATTGATGTTTTGGCCTGTTCTATAGTACAAACAATTGCTGGTGAATTGATTCTAATGAATCCTTCTCTGCCTCCACGTCACACAAGACTATAAGACATAGGAGCAGGGGAAGGTCATTCAGCCCATTGAGTCTGTTCTGCCTTTAACAAGATTGTGGATGATCTGATGATTCTTATTTCCATTTTTCTGCCTTAGCTCCATAACCCAAGATTCCCTTACTAAATATCTGGTCTATCGCAGCCTTGAATACACTTAACAACCCAGCCTGAATAACCTTCTGCTGTAAAGAATTCCAGATTTATTACCCTCTGAAAGAATAATTTCTTCCTCATCTCTATCTGAAATGGGTGACCTCTTATTTGGAGTTTTTACCCTCTGGTACTAGACTCTTCCACAAGGAGAAATAAGCTTTCCATACCTATTCTGTCAAGCCCCCAAAGAACATGTTTCAAAAAGGTCTCCTCTCATTCTAATTCCAACAAGTACAGGTCTACTTGCTCAACCCCACCTCAGGGAAGCCCTTCCATGTCCAGAATCAATCAAGCAAACTCCAATGGCAATCTTTCCTTAGATAAGAGGACCAAACTTTCCGTGGTATTCCATGTTTGATCCAACTAGTGCTTTAGTTTTAGCAAGACTTCCCTAATCTTACTCTCTATCCTCTTTGAAATACAGGCCAACATTCCAGTTCTCTTCCCTGTTACTCACTGAAATTGATATTCATGCATAAGGAGCCCAAAATCCCTAGGTGCTGCAGCTTTCTGTTTATTTAAATAACATTGAGCTCTTCTATTCTTCCTGCAAAGTGCACAACCTTATATTTTCCCACAATTTATTCAATCTGTCAAGTTTTTGCTCATTGAGCTTATCTAAATCACTCTATAGATGCTTTCATCCTCACTACTTACTACTCCACCTATTTCTTCTGGTCATCTGAAAACTCAGTGATAGTACATTCACTTCTATCATTCAAGTTATTCATGTATACTGTAAATAAAAATCCCAGCACTGATCCATGTGGCACTCTATTAATTAGAGTTACCTTCCTGAAAATGCCTCCTTTATCAGATTAGAGAATCTTCCATCCACGCTAATATGCTACCTCCAAGCTGTTATCTTATTAGTTAGTCTAATATCTGGTACCTTATTGAATGTTGTTTGGAAATTCAAATGCATTACAACTAATTGTTCCCCTTTATCTATCCTGCCTGTTAGTTCCTCAAAAGAATTCTCATACATTTTTCGGGTATGACTCCCCATTCATGAAGCTCTGCTTGACTGTGTAATTCTAATTGTTTTGCCATTTAGATTACATTTGCATTATTCAAGTAAATAGAAAGAACAAGCTAACAAATCTACAGTTTTACAAACTTACAGATAACCCAGGGCTGGGAAAATTGATCTTCACAACACTTCAGTTACTTCCTGGTTGACGGATACAGGTTTCCCCTATTTACTAAATGTGTCACCTAAATGGTATTTGTCCTATACACAGTTTTCTCAAAACACCATCCTGGGGATTTACACAGGTGGTCGTCATTCGGCTGAACCACATTGCTCCCCAAAAGCAGTACAGTATTCCTCATGGCCTATTTTCAACCTGTGACCATATCTGATTGTTCGCATACATACAAACAACTGCAGATAGAGTCAGAGTTGCACAACACGGAAACAGACCCTTCGGTCCAACTCGTCCATGCCAACCAGATACCCTAAACTGATCTGGTCCCATTTGCCAACTTTTGGCCCATATCCCTCCAAACCCTTCCTACTCATGTACCCATTCAAATGCCTTTTAAATGCTGTGATTGTGCCAGCCTCCACCACTTCCTCTTGCAGCTCATTCTGTACATGCACCACTTATGAAAAAGTTGCCCCTCGGATCCCTTTTAAATCTTTTCCCCACTCAGCTTAAACCTACGCCCTTTAGTTTTGGACTCCCCTACTCTGGGGGAAAAGATCTTGGCTATTCATCCTATCCATGCCCCTCATGATTTTATAAACCTCTATAAAAGGGCCTCCTTCAGGCTCTGACACTCCTGGGAAAATACCCCCAACCTACTCAACCTCTCTCCACAGCTCAAACCCACCAACCCTGGCAACTTCCTTGTAAATCTTTGCTGTATCCTTTCAAGTTTCACAAAATCTTTCCTATAAGCAGGGAGACCAGAATTGAATGCAGTATTCCAAAAGGGGCCTAGCCAATGCCCTGCACAGCCGCAACATGACCTCCCAACACCTCTCCTCCTGGATTTCTGAAACAAAAACAAATTGCTGGCAAAACTTAGCAAGTCTGTCAGCATCTGGGGAAGAAAACAGTAAATGTTTTGAGTCTGGTGACTCTTCGTCAGAAGAATATTTACATGGTCTGTCCTTCAACCAGCTCTGCTAGTGCAGTGCACAGTGGTTGATAAAGTTATTTTCCTGTTCCCCATCTTAGGTTGCATTGACTTAATCTTTTTTGTCCCCTCATTCTAGGCCCTACAACAATTGGAAGCATTCTGTTGCTCTATTTATTCCAATCCATCCTCTTATAATTCTAAACACCTTCAAAATGACACTATCGTTCTTCCTAATATTTCCAAAATCTGTCTTTTGTACTTCCTCATGCCAGACAGCACTGTAATTACTTTATTCACCCTGTTGTATCATTCCTTTACACTGATGCAATACTCCCTTCATTAATGACACAAGTATGTAGTCCCTTAGATATTCCAACAGTCTAGGGTCTGAGCACCAATTTCTTCTGCCCCTTCAGTTATTTCATTGACCTTTCAAATACAGCCTTTCCTATTTGGATTTTAAACTTCACTTTAGAATAGTCGCTATACCAAAGACGCTCAGTCACATTCAACTCCTTAAGCTTTGACTCTAAACTAGAAGCATCATCCGTCCTTATTGGCTTGTGACCATCCAAGGAAGAAGCCTTGAAACATTTTAGGAATTTCATTTCCTTTTCTCTGTAGATTCTCTTCTGAGTACAAGTTAGTTATCATTGTTGCAGGAGGATTTAAATGCACTAACTCTGAATGCAATAGCTTTTAGAGTATTTCATATGGACATCATCTGGGGCCACAGAATAGAGGAGTGGATAGGGCTGGGGGTGAAGAAAATGGGGTAAGAGATAAGGAAAAGCAGCGTAACAAGAGGGAACATTAAAATCCAACTGTGATAATTGGGGATAGTGGACATGGTCATCCATAATGGGCCAGTATATAGTGTCGTTCAGAGGGTGAGGCCTGGTGGGGCATTGCCCGATTGTGATGACAATCAAGTACAAGACCCTGCTGTAACCTTCTGCCTAACTTCACAGCAGTCAGTTGATCATCCATGGAAGGATTTTGTTGTAATAGGACTAAGTGAACAGTGGCCCTTGCTCATCATGTCATAGGGTGTTGTGAAGTAGGTTAATTAGAGCTTTGAATGATGTAGAAATAGTACCTCTTGCTTTATCCCATCCCCTACACCCTTCCACCCATGTTTGTGATTGGCTATTGCTTTAACTATCCACCACGTCAACCCACTGTAACAGAGTTCCTACCCTCACACTGTATCAGTTTCAAAGTTAGTTTTTCTATGTCATTCAAAAGCACTAAACATAAGGGAGTTAGATTGTACAAAACGTTTGTGCAAAAATAGGATATAATAATTCAACCAAACTAACTTCAGGTTTGCGAGAGATAAAAAGGTACTGCAGATGCTGGAGAATCCGAGATAAACAAGGTCTGGATGAACACAGGTCAAGCAGCATCATAGGAGCAGGAAAACTTGACGTTTCGGGCCTAGACCCTCCATCTGATGAAGGGTCTAGGCCCGAAACGTCAAGCTTTCCTGCTCCTCTGATGCTGCTTGGCCTGCTGTGTTCATCCAGCCCCACACCTTGTTATCCCTAACTTCAGGTTTGCGTTGATTTCAATAGTATTGAAAATCTGGAGAGAAGTATTAAACAGGGAGCTCGATATCACTTGTTAGGTGAAGTCCAAAACATTAGTTTTACTCCCAAAGGTTGACTAGATTGGTCCAATAGAAGCTCACTAGTCTTCATTCCTTATCCTGAACATTGCCTCTTCCACACTCAGCCCCTGCCTTTGCACAGCCAGCTCTGTCTCCTCTCACCCACACTTGCCATCTCCTTGACTTATCCAAATGCTCATCAACACTAATTGCTGATAATTCTGTCCAAATTAAACCTTCTGGCAAACTCCACCTCTCTCTCTCTCTCTCTTCCCTGGTAGAGAAAGATCATACTTTCTCCTGCCTAGCCTTAGCTAGGTACTGAATACAGGAAAATCACTAAGTGAATGAATGAACAAACAAATGCATGAATGAATAAGTTGAATAGTATTTCTCATCCACAATTATCTGAAAAACAGCAGACGGTTTGGATATGGATTCAATCTTCCTTGCCAATTAAAGCAAACCTAATTGCACTTGGGCAAACAATCCTCATGTGTCTTCTTTCCTCATCAACATTAAATGCTGGAAGTCTTCAACATTAAACAAAGGTATCATCATTTTGATTCCCCTCAGAACAGGAGCACACCATGAATTATTGAATTAACAGTTCATCCCAGTAAAAGGTCCAATACCCAGAAGCTGATTATGTACCTGCAAAGCTGTTTCCTGATTCACTATTTTCTCGTTTCTAAAGTCTGCAGACTTTTGCTCCATCAAAATATATCAAACCCCTCTCAATTCCCCACCAAACAAAACTGGCAGTGATCCATGATCATGGTTAAAAAAAACATGTTTAATAAAGCAACATGCAACATTTCCATGCTGTGGGTTAACATGATGACTTCTGTTTCACAAAAAAAACTCTGCATTTATATAGTGACTTATCACATCTCAAATTGCCTGTTCCTCAGTGAGCTCCCTTGAAAGATTTTGTAAAAATATGCTAGTAGCTGCTTACTCAGTAGAAATTCAACCAATGAGATGACCAACCCATTAATCTGCTATTGGAAGAATAAAATGTAGCTACATCAGAACTCTCCGGTCATCTTTGAAATCTTTGATCATCTGGATAACTGGAAAAGGCAGGCAGAACTTTGTTTTAATGCTTCATTTCTGACTGCTCAGAGCTCCCTCACAGCGGTCAGGCTCAACCCTGGAGACTGTATTAAGCACCTTGTCTCTGACACCCAAAGGCTGCTAGTCTGTTGGGAGCTAGTGAAGGATAGGCTCATATGCCAAGCAGCACATTCAAGGGGCACAATCCAGAGCTTCACCGTGTTAGCATGTAAAACACAACCCACCCTAGGTAGGCAAAACATAGTCTGGAAAAGCTTCTTGCATTTGAGCTTGTTGAAAAGAAAGAACAAAGATTTCATTGTCAGCATGCCAATATCCATTCAACAGTGCAGTATTTGAATTAAGACAATGGGCAGTCTCAGCCAAAAGTTGTTTTTAGTTTATAAGGACCTTGACATTGAAGAAAAAAATACTGAGATTGATCTTAAATCTTTTGACCCTTAACTTGTCTGTTTGCCTGTCTGTTGTGGAATTTTCTCTCTCACATTCACTGCTTTGACCCAAATTTGGAGTGGCTCAGAATAATTCAGAGTTTCACTGTCTCTGGAATTTTCAGAATACTGATGCAATTTTAACAAACAGCCCACTAGAGAATTAAAACAGACATTGCTGGAAGAGCTCAGCAGGACTGGCAGCATCTGTGAAGAAAAATCAGTGTTAACGTTTCGGGTCCGGTGACTCCTCCCAGGCAACAGGCAATTTGGGATGTGGCAAGTCACTATATAAATGCAGAGTTTTTGTGAAACACAGGTCATTATGTCAACACAGAGCATGGAAGTGTTCTGAGGAAGGGTCACCGGACCCGAAACGTTAACTCCGATTTTTCTTCGGAGATGCTGCCAGATCTGAACTTTTCTTGCAACTTCAGTTTTTGTTCCAGATTTACAGCATCTGCAGTTCTTTTGGTTTTAATTCTACACTTCCCAATGGCTGTTCATGTGGGATAACCATCGGGGCAAGGGCCAAGCAGGGTTTATGGAGGGATCCCAAGTGAATTGGCCACCTGAACTGGTTCCTTGCACCTGCCAGCTTATCTGATCTAATTATGAGCTGTTCTTTTTAAAAAAAGTCAGAGTCACAGTACCTAGATGGACTTTGCTTCAATTGTCCAGTCAAGCTATCATTTGAGCCAATGTAAATGTAAAGAACCCCCACTTATCTCCTTTCCATCCACTCCTACAAAACAACAATATCTAACAAGCAGCTTGTCAGACATCAGGCTTAAGTTGGCACTAGGCACAAAAACATCTTAAAGGCTTAATTACACAAGTTGACCATTCCTTGAACATTGAAACTTGAGATGTTCTAATTAAATGCTAGTGATTAAACAGGTTGATGGAGTCAAAGTTGGTAAGCCTAGCGAGAAATTCTGCTAGCAGGAAGTTCTAGAGCTAGGCCACTAAGGATATCAGATGATGTATTTCAAATAAAGATTGTGAAAAGATGTTGAGGCAGGGAGAGGGGCACTGAAATTTTGTGCTAGATTTGTATCAGGTGTTGTATTAGGAAAATGAAATAGTGAGGTAGGTTTGCATTTATTATTAAAATGAATGTGAAGATGAGCATTAACGTATAGAGGTAGCCACCACTGAATTTAGTGGTGGTACAGTTTTGAAGGGGGTGACTAGTCTCATTCTGTACACATTACAAGCAAGACAGATTGGCACAGCAGAGACATACATAGAGTCCCTGACAATTTGGCTCCACCCAATAGGGCAACTGCCTGCCCCTCCCAAAACCAAATCACAGGACAGTGAGCGTGCCAGAAAATGGCAAGTTCATGACTCAGGTTCAAATCCCACCTGATCCAGAGGTGCATCATAGAATCCCTATAGCGTGAAAGCAGGCTGTTTGGCCCATTAAGTCCACACCAACCCTCTGAACAGATCCTACCCAGACCCACCCCCAAACCCATACTTCATCCCTATAACCCTGTGTTTCCCATGGCCAATCCAGCTCCGCTGCACACCTTTGGACTGTGGAAGGAAACCCACACAGACACATGGAGAATGTGCAAACTCCACACAGTCATCTGAGGGTGGAATTGAACGTGGGTCCCCGGCACTGTGAGGCAGCAGTGCTAACTACTGACCTACCATGCTGCAGTGTGTAACAACATCTCTAAACAGGTTCATTAGAAAACATCTACACATCCATCCATCAAAATAAATCTTCTGTCAGGCCATCACTGTGAACCAGCATGTCTTCATCATGAGATAGGACCTACCAACAATTCAGAAGGACTCAACTGGGAGAATTGAGATCTCAGATGTCCAAAATCAATATTCTAGATTAGATTTACACTTAATTTTCAGATGAGTCTTTATGCATGAACCTTTGACCAGCTTCCACTTCTCCAGGGGGAAAGCTGAACCACTCTTCCTTGAATTTGGATCTTTTACCTCGAGGCCTCAATCATGGATTTCAAACAAAAAAAAACTAACAAAACCCCACCTCTATTTCTGTGCACAAGTATCCAAAAGAAGAACAATTCAGAGATGTCATCTGGTGATAGCAAAGTGCCTTCTGATCCTCAACCAGTCAGCAATTATGAGCCTTCAGAGTATGCTGTCTCTGAAAAACAGTAATCAACCCTTTGGACAACTCTTGTATCTAATCATTTCAATTCAATATTAGGAACAGTTTGAATGTTCTAAGAAGGGGAAAGTAGAAGCTACAGGGTTGAAAGGGAATCAGATAGTCTGTCTATTAATTTATGACGTAGGAAACTCCACTGCTTCCAACAAAAGGGGCCACTTTATATATACAATTGCAACTCAGGGCTCAGTGGAGAGTTAATTCCCCAGAACTTTAGCTTCAGTACTGAAAAGGAAACCAACTCTTACCATAGCATTAAAACTAAATAAAGACAACTGGAAAACTGCTCACAACGCACGTTAGAAAGAACAAAAGTGAACCCATCTTAATTTCCTTCCCTTCTGCTATCTCATTCTATCTGCCCCACTGTCTCTCCTGTTGTCTCTTTACTCTAGCTGACAATTTCCCCCTGTGCCTCATTCAACCTTTTTCGACGTTTTTTTTTTTCTCTTTTCACATACACCCTCCTGTTCCAAGCGAACTCACAAGAGCTCCAGCTCTTCCCGATGGATCAACACAAACAGAAAGGTTACGGTTGGAACTGACCAGCTGAAGTTTCTTACCGACCTGCCGCTTCTAGCTGATGTAGCTTCAAAGCACGAACTGCTTTCTGCAATAGGAAAACCCGCACCAGAGAAGACGGAATAAAATCAGAAGGCTGCAGACAGAGAAACAACCTGAACAAGACTAAACTAAACTCAAGCTGCCACCTAGTGCAAACTCTGCTACTACCGGCCACCCGCTAACAGGGGGAGGAGACTGACATTTTCCAATCGGTGTTTAAAGGATACAGCTGGAGTTGGGAGAACACTAACATACACCTGTACCCGGGGGGGCAGTACAGACTTACACATGGAACCCACACAGAGAATGCTGGGGACATTCAGGAATTCTGGCCCCATCCGTGCAGAGAGAGAGATAGAAACAGAGATAACTTTCTAATCTGGTCAGAGTGGACCTCAGAACATAGACAACTGTCCTTCAATTGGTAGCTATACCAACACACACCCGTACCTTGGCACTGAGAGGAACACCAACACACACCTGTACCTTGGCACTGAGCAGAACACCAACACACACCTGTACCTTGGCACTGAGCAGAACAACAACACACACCTGTACCATAGCACTGAGGGGAACTGGAACACCAACACACACCTGTACCTTGGCACTGAGCAGAACAACAACACACACCCGTACCTTGGCACTGAGCAGAACACCAACACACACCTGTACCATAGCACTGAGGGGAACTGGAACACCAACACACACCTGTACCTTGGCACTGAGGGGAACAGGAACACCAACACACACCTGTACCTTGGCACTGAGGGAATAGGAACACCAACACACACCTGTCTCTTAGGACTGTGGGAAACAGCAATGTTACATTCAACAAAAGCCTAGAATAAGAAGCTGTCCTAATGTTGACCATGTATGCATTGTGAATTTTGGTAAAGCTCCATCTCATTCATTAATGTCCTTTAATCTGCTATCCTCACCTGGTTTGGCCTACGTGAGACTTCAGACCAATAACAATGTGGTTGACTCTTAACCTCCCCCTCGGCAATTAGGGATTTGCCATAAACACTGGAGTAGACAGCATCACCCACATCCCATAAGATGTTGGAGTAGAAGTAGACTATTCAGCCCATCGATTCTGTTTTACCATTCAATGTGGACAAATGAAAAAGAACTCCTGTGCTGTGGGAGTGGGGGCTAACGCCAACATGCAGTAGTAATGTGGGACACAGAGGAACACCAACATAGAAGAGTGTTTCCTCTTTCCCACCTCCTGTCCAGGTTCCTCTCGGATTTTCCTAACTGTTGTTGGGGGTCAAACTGCAGGGACCCCATTGGAAACTTACCCCCAATGTGTGGCTGCAGTGAGGAACTCAGGAGGTACTGCATTAAAGCCCTATCCTGTTCTCAAACCTGCATGCATCCACTTTGTAGCTCAGTTATTGAGCTGGGAACCTGGGACCATTCTCCCCTATCCTACGTGGTACTGAAGCCGATTGCACCAGTCTGAGTCCAGCTGAAGTCATCACAAAGATGGTGTAAAACATGGGTCTATGTGGCATGTGGGCCTCAATTATTGACTGCCCTGACCCAGCTTATGGGCTTATGGCCTGTTAAATCTCTGTGAAAATTGAATAAGAACATCTGTCACTCAGCTATCTGAATTTCGCTGTTATCCCATTCCTGCTCCATGAAATGTAGTTGTTATTCCTGATTCACTGCTCTTCACTTTATAAACATGTTTCATGTGCCCTAAACATGCCCCTTTTTTTGCACTTTCTATCCTATGCCCCTCAGCTAACCCCACTAACCCATGTCCTATTCTATTACTGTTCTCCAGCTGTCAGACCAATACTGTGAATGGAAGTTCAAAGTGATAACATTGTGAGTTTTGCATTCTCCTACACTGTTACGAATCTGAGAACATAGGAGCAGGCAAAGGCCATTTGCTCCATCAAACCTGCTCCACCATTCAATAGGATGATGGCTGATCTGATAGTGTCTCATTTGGGAATGGGACATGCTGGAAGTAACCCATGCAGAACAGGAGCTGGGGATGTGGGGCTGGGGAAACTGAGAGGTGTTCTTGTTCTGAAACGGTTAAATCAATGTTGAGTCCTGAGGGCTCTAAGGTAACTAAGTGGAAGATAAGATACCTTTCTGCCAGCATCAGTCCTGAGCCAGGAATGCTGGTTTCAGAGAATAGTTTTGTGTCTCACTCCTTCAGAGCAGCAGGTTAGGTGAATTGAATCAGGAGGGTACAGAGTGGGCGAAGGGCAGTAAAACAGTGTCAGCACTGACGGGGAGATGGTGGAGAGACAAATGTGAACATGCAACATTGTGTAAACAAATAACGGTCAGCTTTAATGTCAGATACCAATGGTGATTCACAACGGGGAAGAGGTAACCTGGCTGATGTCTTAAAGATTAGAATAGTGTTTGATAGGATAGAGACAGAGAAGAGGCTTCCAATTGTGGGGAGTTCAATATTGGGGGATATCAGTATAAAATAGTGACTAGTAAATCTCTTAGGGAATTCAGGTGAAAGCCTTCACCCAGGTAGAGTGGTTCGAATGTGAAATCAGTTACCTGCAGCAATTGCAGGAAATATGTTTAATGGATTCAGGACAATCTAAGTGAGAAGATGAAAAAGCAATAGAAAGTTATGTTGTCAAGACTGCAATTACGTATCGTGGGAGGAGGTTCGTGAGGAGTATAAAGACAAGGTGGGCTGAATGACCTATGTCTGTGCTGTAAATAGGATCGACAGGCACCAGGATTATGATAGATATAACACAGTGTGGAACTGGAGGAACACAGCAGGCGAGGCAGCATCAGAGGAGCAGGAAAGTTGACGTTTCAGGTCAGGACTCTTCTTCAGAAATGGGGGAGGGGGAAGGGTGCTCTGAAATAAATATAGAGAGGAGGGATAGGGCTGGGGAAGGTAGGTGGGAAGGTGATAGGTGAGTGCAGGTAGGCAGTGGTGGGGATTGGTTAGTGAGGTGGGAGGAGCGGATAGATGGGAGAAAAGATGGACAGGTTGTGTCACGTCAAGGAAGTGGGGATGAGAAGGAGGGTTGGTCATGGGATGATGCCAAGGGTGGGGAGATTTTGAAACTAGTAAAGTCCACATTGAGACCATTGGGTTGTAGGCTCCCAAAGTGGAATATGAGGTGCTGCTCCTCCAGTTTGCGGGTGGCATCATTGTGACACTGGAGGACGCTCACGATGGGAAGGGGAGTTGAAGTAATTCGCGACTGGAAGTTGTCGTCGTTTGTCGCGAACCGAGAATAGGTGCTCAACAAAGTGGTCTCCGAACCTCCGCTTGGTCTCACCGACGTAGAGGAGGCCACATCAGGAACAGCAGATACAATAAATAGACCACATTAGTGGATTTGCAGGTGAACATCTGTTTGATGCAGAAGGTTTTCTTGGGGCCTTGGATGGAGGTAAGGGGGGAGGTGTAGGGGCAGGTGTAGCACTTCCTGCGGTTGCAGGGAAAGCTGCTGGGGGATGGTGGGATTAGTGGGGAGTGTGGAGCGGATGAGCGAGTTGCAGAGAGAGCGGTTCCTCCAGAAGGCAGATAAGGGTGGGGAGGGAAATGTAGCCTTCATAGTGGGTTCAGACTGCAGGTGGCGGAAGTGGCGGAGAATGATGCGTTGAATCTGGAGGTTAATGGGGTGAAACGTGAGGACAAGGGGAATTCTGTCTTTGTTTTTATTGCAGAGAGGGGTTGCGAGGGCTGAGGTGCGGGAAACGCAAGAGATGCCGTCGAGGGTGTTTTCGACCACCGAAGGGGGCAAGTTGCGGTCCTTGAAATAGGAGGACATCTGGGATGTTCAGGAGTGGAACGCCCCAACTTGGGAGCTGACGCGGCGGAGGAATTGGGAGTAGGGGATCACATTCTTGGAGGAAGGTGGGTGAGAGGAGGTGTAATCTAGGTAGCTGTGGGAGTCAGTGAGCTTGAAGTAGATATCAGTTTCCAGGTGGTCATTAGAAATGGAGACAGAGAGTTCCAGGAAGGACGGAGGTATCAGAGATGGTCCAGGTGAACTTAAGGTTGGGGTGGAAGGTGTTAGTAAAGTTGATGAACTGTTTGAGCTCCTCATGGGAGCATGAGGCGGCACCGATACAGTCATCAATGTAACGGAGGAAGAGGTGGGGGATGGGGCCAGAGTAGCTGCGGAAGAGGGAGGCATAGCTTGGGCCCATGCGGGTACCCATGGCCACTCCCTTTGTCTGTAGGAAGTGGGAGGAGTTGAAGGAGAAGTTGTTAAGGGTAAGGACAAGTTCAGTTAAGCGGATAAGGGTGTCGGTGGAGGGGGCCTGGTCGGGCCTGCAGGAGAGGAAGAAGCAGAGGGCCTTTAGGCTATCTGCATGGGGAATGCAATTGTATAGGGACCGGACGTCCATGGTAAAGATGAGGAGTTCGGGACCAGGGAATTGGAAGTTTTGGAGGAGGTGGAGGGCGTGGGTGGTGTCACGGACATAGGTAGGGAGTTCCTGGGCCAGAGGGTAGAAAATAGAGTCAAGGTAAGCAGAGATGAGTTAAGTGGGGCAGGGCCAGGCAGAGACAATGGGTTGGCCAGGGCAGTCGGGTTTGTGGATTTTGGGAAGGAGATAGAAACGGGTGGTGCGAGGTTGGGGAACGATGAGGTTGGAGGCTGTGGGTGGGAGCTTACCTGAGGTGATGAGGTTATGGATGTTCTGGGACATGATGGTTTGGAGCTCAGTGGGGGGGGTCATGATTGAGTGGTTGGTAGGAGGAGGTGTCAGAGAGTTGGCGCCTGTCCTCGGTGATATAAAGGTCAGTGCGCCATACCACAACTGCGTCACCTTTGTCCATGGGTTTGATAGTGAGGCTAGGGTTCGAGCGGAGGGAGAAGTGGGCTGCACGTTCTGCGGGGGAGAGGTTGGAGTGAGGGGGTTACAGAGGTTGGAGTGAGTGAGAGAGGTGCAGAGGTTGGCGTGAGTTAGAGGGTGGAGAGGCTGGAATGAGTGAGAGGGTGGAGAGGTTCGAGTGAGTGTGGGGGTGGAAAGGTTGGAGTGAGAGGGGGTGGAGAGGTTGAAGTGAGGGGGGTGTAGAGGTTGGAGTGAGTGAGAGGGGTGGAGAGGTTGGAGTGAGTGAGGGGCGTGGAGAGGTTGGAGTGAGTGAAGGGGTTGGAGAGATTGGAGTAGGTGAGAGGGTGGAGAGCTTGAAGTGAGTGAGGGCGGTGGAGAGGTTGGAATGAGTGGGGTGGAGAGGTTGGAGTGAGGGGGGTGGAGAGGTTGGAGTGAGGGCGGTGGAGAGGTTGGAGTGAGGGCGGTGGAGAGGTTGGAGTGAGTGGGGTGGAGAGGTTGGAGTGAGGGGATTGGCGAAGTTGGAGTGAGAAGGGTGGAGAGGTTGGAGTGAGGGGGGTGGAGAGGTTGGAGTGAGTGGGGTGGAGAGGTTGGAGTGAGGGCGGTGGAGAGGTTGGAGTGAGGGGGGTGGAGAGGTTGGAGTGAGTGAGGGGGTGGAGAGGTTGCGGTGAGTGAGGGGGGTGGAGAGGCTGGAGTGAGGGAGGTGCAGAGCTTGGATTGAGGGGGGTGGAGAGGTTTGAGTGAGGGGATTGGCGAAGTTGGAGT
>JAHRHZ010000043.1:25617968-25645835 GCA_024137785.1 Ginglymostoma cirratum
CTTGTGAAATCCACATTGATGCCATTGGGCTGCAGGGTTCCCAGGCTGAATATGATTTGCTGTTCCTGCAGCCTTCGGGTGGCATCACTGTGGCATTGTAGGAGGCCAAGGATGGACATGTCATCTGAGGAATGGGAGGGGGAGTTGAAATGGTTCGCGACTGGGAGGTGCAGTTGTTTGTTGCGAACTGAGCGCAGGTGTTCTGCAAAGCGGTCCCCAAGCCTCCGCTTGGTTTCCCCGATGTAGAGGAAGCCACAACGGGTACAGCGGATGCAGTATACCACATTGGCAGATGTGCAGGTGAACCTCTGCCTGATGTGGAATGTCTTCTTGGGGCCTGGGATTGGGGTGAGGGAGGAGGTGTGGGGGCAGGTGTAGCACTTCCTGCGGTTACACTTCTGACATAAAGAAATTGGGCACAGGTTTGTACAAAGCAATTCCTGAGTGGAGAAATACGCCCCATTGAAGACGTGGAAAGTAGTCCAGTCCAGACACTAATGTCACATTGCATCCAAACTACCGTTCCAATAGCAAAAAATTACACAAGCCAGTAGTAGGAGCAGCACAAGTGACAAAATCAAGGTGAACTGATGGAAAGGCAAATTAAATTTGATTAAACTGCCAATTCGTTGCCAGAGCAGAGCATTGGAGATCCAGTCAGAGTCCAAACCTTTAACACTCATAACTGAAGTCAGCCAATGTGGCAAATTATCGAGCAGTTGCCATCTTAATTATATGCAATGAGTATTAACTATAAAGGATCATATATTTTTCATTTTTGGATTATAATCTGAAATGGAAGTCAAGCATTGATACGTAGGTAAAATTCCAGGAGATTTTGCAACTTAGAAAAATCAAGTGGTGCACATTTTCATTTGTGCAAGGAAACGTTGCTTCAGGAAGCACTGAAATTGCACCAAAAATCTCTGAGTTGAGGAATGGCAGTCTGGTGTTGATTGTTTGAGATGCAGTTTGCTACAGGTCTGAAAGCGTAGGGCAGCAGAGACATCCAGAGCCGACAACTTGAAAACATCTCACTCTCTCCCACTCTCTCTTTTCTTAGAAAAGCCCATAAAGATTAAAAGGAGTTACAACAAGAAAACACCTAGATCCACCCAATCCACTATCAATGTGAAGAATGACCATTGTATTACAGACAACAGTTTGCCATCGTTGCTGAAATCAAAAGAAACTGAGAGAGACAATTTAGCCTACCTTGAGATCTATACATTTTGATCTTCGAAATATTGTTCCTGGTCTATTTTTTCCTCCCCTGTATGTCAAACCAACTGTCTTTGGCCTGTCTTAATTGTTTATAGCGTATATCCAGGGTTTTTCAAGGTGTATAGTTAAGTCATATATAATAATAGATTAATAATTCTTCTTTTCCTTGACATTTGTTCAATTGAAATTTCTTACATTAAATAGGGTTACGTTTGGTAATGATGAAACGTGGTGTGAATTGCTTTTGTCCTGAATAGTAGTAGGTTAGGCAAGTTGGTCATTTTGATGGTCTCACTAGGATTTGATACATTTTTGTGTTAGCCTGTGAAACCATGGGACATGATTATTGATGCACTCTTCCCAGTTAAGTTGTGACAGAACGGCTATCTTTATCATCCCAACTACAGACAACTATGTACAACTAAAGAGCTTGTACCTTCACCGATGATGATAGATCAACAAGAAATGAGCTCACCACCTGCGCAGACTGCAGGATGATAATCCACCCCAGATGGCTGCCATTCCCTAGCAACAAGTTATCCTGGCAACAGCGCTCACCACAGGAATGAGACTCCCCAGAGAAGGAACATCACATGAAATACACTGGGAACCAGCCATTTGGATACAGAACTGGCTAGAAGGTAGAAGACAAAGGGTGGGGGTGGAGGGTTGCTTTTCAGAGTGGAGGCCTGTGACCAGTGGTGTGCCACAAGGATCGGTGCTGGGTCCACTGCTTTTTGTCATTCATATAAATGATTTGGATGTGAACATGGGAGGTATGGTTAGTAAGTTTGCAGATGACACTAAAATTGGAGGTGTAGTGGACAGCAAAGAAGGTTACCTCAGAGTACAACGGGACCTTGATCAGATGGCCAATGGGCTGAGGTGTGGCAGATGGAGTTTAGTCTAGATAAAAGTGAGGTGCTGCATCTTGGAAAGGCAAACCAGGGCAGGACATTTAGTGGTAAGGTCCTGGGGAGTGTTGCTGAACAAAGAGACCTTGGAGTGCAGGTTCATTGTTCCTTGAAAGTGGAGTCTCAGGTAGATAGGATAGTGAAGAAGGTGTTTGGTACGCTTGCCCTTATTTGTCAATGCATTGAGGAAAGGAGTTAGGAGGTCATGTTGCAGCTGTACAGGACATTGGTTTGGCCACTATTGGAATACCAAGTGCAATTCTGGTCTCCTTGCTATAGGAAGGATGTGGTGAAACTTGAAAGAGTTCAGAAAAAATTTACAAGGATGTTGTCAGGGTTGGAGGGTTTGAGCTGAAGGGCGAGGCTGAATAGGCTGGGGTTATTTTGCCTGGAGAATCAGAGGCTGAGGGGTGACTTTATAGAGGTTTATAAAATCATGAGGGGAAATGGATAGGGTGAACAGCTAAAGTCTTTTCCCCAGGGTGGGAGAGTCCAAAACTGGACAGCATAGTTTTAAGGTGAGAGGGGAAGGATTTAAAAAGGAACCAAGGGGCAACTTTTTTATGCAGCAGGTGGTGCACGTCTGGAATGAGCTGCCAGAGGAAGTGGTGGAGGCTGGTACAATCACACAATTTAAAAGGCATTTGGATAGGTATATGAATGTGAAGGGTTTAGAGGGATATGGGCCAAATGCTGGCAAATGGGGTTAGATTAATTGAGGATATGTGGTCAACATGGATGAGTTGGACTGAAGGGTCTGTTTCTGTGCTGCGCAGCCCTGTCTTTCTATGACACAATGACTCTATGACCCTAGGAATGAGCAGATACCAGAGGAACAGACAGTGGCAATGTGCATGCATACAATTGAGTGACCTGTATGATTGAAAAAGTATGTGTGCAGTGCATGAGCAGAGATTGATGAAGTTGGAACTGGCTAAAATATACATTTTTAATGAATGCAATTTTTTATGTAAAAGGAGATATTTGGAGAAACGCAATTGGACTCTCAGCATACTGGCTGGCTTGTCGTAGTCATGTGACTACAATCTCAGCTTTTGCGTGCAGACTGTGGGAGCCATTAAATACACATTGTTTGAAACACATTGCATATTTAGCATTGAGCCAATTACAGACTGATAGAAAACTAAGCCCAATATCTTCTCGGCCTGTGCTGTTTCAAATCAACAATCAGAGTAGCTGCTTATCACAGCTGGGCTAGTTTGATCTAATCCTGACCCACTGTGGTCAGAGGCCATGCTGGGACATTTAAATGTACAAAGAACAAAATACAGTTAACAGGAGGCTAAGGTCAGAGTTCTGGCAGTTCTGCACTGGCCTGCCATGGAGGATTAACCCATGTGTCTGTTCATGTGATGGCCAGTCTAAGGATCCTGTCAGACTCCAAAGGACAGACGACCAGTCATGTTTGGACTGTAGCCAAGACTTCAACCTGTCACCACATGGCCTGAACTTATGTTGACAGAAATTACTTGAACGCTTAGTGGGTATAAAATGGAAAACTAAGCATGTGGGCCAGGTGCCAAGCTTGAGTTGGCTGAGAGTCCCACTAACTTTTTTGTTTGGCTAGGCTACCTTCCAAACTTAAAAAAATCACAAAGCCCTTCTTAGAGTCACTGGATATCAGACTCACACAATTTTCTCTCTGTAATCTGACCTGTGCAGTGCTCACTTTTCCACTGGGTGTTTCAATGTGAGGCCTGCAGTGTCTCCTTGTTGCAATGGTTTCACCAATTTACAGTGTGTGTATCTTTGTGTCTGTACATGTCTGTCTTTGTATGGCTGTAGGTTTTTGTGTATATCTCTCTTCCCCGCACATGAGTGTTTGCTGAGCTTGTATGTAAAATCATGGATTTTTCTGCGTACGAATGCATATGCTCATGTCTGTCTGCAAAAGTGTGTGCATCTTTATGTGTTTTCACATTTTTAAAAATTCATTCGGGGATGTGGGCTTCACCGAGTGGGCTGGTATTTATAGCCCATCCTTTATTGCCCTAGAGAAGGCGGCTATGAGCTGCTTTCACTGTTGCAGTCCATCTGGTACGTTCACCCACAATGTATTTGGGAAGAACTTCCAAGATTCAGTGACACCGAATATGCAGTGATATATTTCCAAGTCAGGATGGTGAGCCATGTGGAGATGTACTTTTAGGTGGTGGCAATCCTGTGCATTTACATCCTTCGCCCTGCTAGATGCTAGTCTTCGTGGGCGTGGAAGGTGCTGTTTAAGGATCTTTAGTGAATTTCTGCAGTGCATCTTGTAGATAGTACACACCACTGTTGCTGAGTGTCAGTGGTGAGGGAGTAGATGCTTGTGGATGTGGTGCCAATCAAGCAGGCTACTTTGTCCTGGATAGTGTCAAACTTCTTGTGTGTTGTTGGGGCTGCACTCGACCTGGCAGGTGGGGAGTATTCCATCACACTCCTGACTTGTGCCTTGTAGATCATGGACAAACATCGCCAAGTCAGGAGGTGAGTTATTCGCTGCAGTCTTCCTAGCCTCTGACCTGCTGTTGTAGCCACAGTATTTATATGGCTAATCCAGTTCAATTTCTGGTCAATGATAACTTTCAAGATGTGATTTTACTTGAGTGGGGCTGGGGCAGTGCGCGGCAGTAAGGTAAATTCAGTGATGGTAATGCCATTGAATATCACGGACCAATGGTAAGATTGCCTCATGTTGAAGATGGTCATAGCCTGGCACTTGTGTAGCATGAATGTTACCTGCCACCTATTAACCCAAAACTTGATATTGTCCAGGCCTTGCTGCATTTGGACCTGTACTGCTCTGTATTCGAGGATTTGGAAATGGTGCTGAACATTGTACAACCATCAGCAAACATTCCTTGTTCTGTCCTTATGATGGAGGGAAGATCTTTCATGAAGCAGCTGAATATGGATGGCCCTAGGACACTGAGGACTCTGCAGAGATGTCCTGAAGATAAGATCCCTGATCTCTGACAACTAAAACCACCTTCCTGTGTGTCAGGTATGCTGCCAGTGGAGAGATCTCCCCATGATTCCTATTAACTCCAGTTTTGCTGGAGGCCCTTTATTTCACATGCAGTCAAATGCAGCCTTGATGTCAAAGACCCACTACTGAGCCTGTCCTGCCCTGGTGATGGTGTTGTATGGGATATTCTCTGTAAGGAATTAATCTATGCATATGGCTAAGTCAGGCTATGTGAGACTAGGCACAAAAACAGGCCACAGCTGAGGCACTGGTAGCTTGTCCACTTCACACAGTAACTACCCTGCAGTAGCACAAGTCCCTGGTGGAATGAAGGAGGAAATGCCATGGAGGGAGGAAATCAATTGATGGAAAATGCAACTTGTAGATATTGTAACTGTCAAAACAGAGAATTATGTTTAGAAGAATTGGAAAACAAATGTAGATACAAACAATCCAAATAAGCTCAATGGAGAGAGAGCAGAGCAAGTGGGAGTTGATGAAGTTACAATCAGTTTCCATCATGGAACAGTCCAAAGGAGCAAACAGATCCACAAGTGAATGGTTCAGGTTCTGGAAGCTTTGTCAGGTATTGCAATGGTACAGTAAAGGGTCAGTGCTTTCTGAAGGCCTGCTGATAAAGTGATGGCTACACACTCGCAAGGAGCACTTCCAAGATGAGGGACAACTCAGTAGTTTTCACCAGAGAGTAGAATCCTTGATGTCATCCCTCTACACTGGTGCAAGGGCAATTTTTGTTGGTTTGTGGACAGCAAGCCTATCCACTGAAAATAAATCTGCACTAGATGGAGGTATCAAATGTTTGCGAGGTCCCCATACTCAAAGGCCAGGAACAATCAGTGGATTTACCAACTATCTATTAATCTCTATATAATCAACAAGTTAAATACATGGAGGACTGGGTGCCCTTGGAACTCTAAGAAATCAATGGAAAAATGAGGAAATGGAGAGTACGTTAGGGGGTGGGGGGTAGGGGGATGGTGGAGGGGAAACTAGTTATTGGTGGAGCCCTCCCAAGATTAACATTGAAGAGCGATTCAGATGCTCACACCAGGTGGAATTCAGCCTGCACGGAACACACCAATGTGCAGGAAATGAAGTGCAGAATAAAAAACATCTGGGGTTTGCCTCATTCATTCAAGGACTTCAGTAAGCCAATATTTATGTCTGAGAAGCAGCCTGCACTAACCAGGAAGTGACTGTGGCAAGATATCCAGCACAACCCACAGCAAAACGAGCATCATAGCCAAGTTTTCTCTCAGCCTCTTCAGCCCTCTTATGGGTTATCACTTATGGGGCAGAGAAATATTTGTCTGCACATCTCTCTGAAATTTTGGCTGCATCATGAAAATCTGGTTTATTTTCTCTGTAAACTGGTCCCTGCCAAGATACATAAATAACCCATTTTCACCGAGATCCTGCCATTGAAACTCACACTAATGTTTATTGTAAAGTATCCCAGAACCAATGCAGATAACAGTACGAGTACTGTTCCTGTGTTCAGAAGGTGACACATAGTAAACTTTCTCATGTTTGGCATGCAGAGTCTGGATTGATAAATGTTATCCGTAATGATTCCTTTCTTACAAGACAAGGTTCCTTGGTGTAGTATGACTGTAAACTGGTTCCCAAATGCTGTGAGCTCAGTTGCATTACCAGTTAGGAACTGATTCAAACAGAGCGGTCTTGGGCTTTTGAGCCCTACTCTGGGTTGAGTTAGCTGATCACTGATGGCAGTAGCGAGATGGACACTAGCAATCATAATGTAAGGTTACATAGCGCCTTTAATGTAACAAAAGATCTCAAGGCACTTTACTGCAGTTTTATTTAAAATAGATGCCAAGCCAAATAAAGAGTCTTTCAAGGGGCACTATGGGCCCTATAACTGGAGCTGGGTTCCTGCTTCTAAGCAATATACAGTGCCCACTGACATACCCTTATAGAAAGACAAACATCCATTTCTCAAGCATCTTTTGTCAGCTCAGGGCACTTTGCAGCCATGATGTACTGTGAAATGCAACAACTTGTTCATTCTAGAGAATGTGGCTGTCAATTTGCACACATCAAGTTCCCACAAGCAACAAGGCAATAAGTGACGAATTAAGCTGTTTCCAGGGACAGAATTTTCCCTTTAGAGGTTAATGTATGGTGTTGAGTGTGTTGGATGGTGTAATTTCCACCGATACAAGGGGCAAATTATCTCTCCTGATCACATGCTTCCCAGGTCATTCAGTATGGAAGTGAAATGTTGTGCAAATTTGCACTTGGCAAATCACACAGGGAGCAAACTGGATGTTCTCTCCACTTGCTGAACTTTCTGAGTTCAAAGAGTCTGACACTATGTTTAAAGGCCGGCTAGACAACGTTTCAGATGCTGCAAACCATGCCCTTCCTCTCAGCCTGTGTTGGTCACTCCTGTTGGTTGGTTGGTTCTTTTCTACCTCGCTTCACAGCCTATGCCGCGCAGAAATGGCTAAAAGGGGGCACAGAAAGAGGGGACGTCCTCTTCCTGCTGCATAGAATCAAGATGCCATCATGTCATACCCATCCAGCCTGGCACAGATGGCAAATAGTAGATCCCACAAGAGGGATAGCAAACAGTGGTTTTATGTACAAAAATGGCAAAAAGTGTCACTTATATACAATGTACCTGTGGTCTTCAAAGCTAGTGAGGGAACCAGGATACTGAGCAAGGGGACAGATCAATTGAGAAATAGTGGTAGATATATGAGAGGCATTTCAGAATACTTCAAATAAGCATACTTTTTAGTGAGTGGGAAAAAAGGCATGAAAATCATTTCTAACCAATTTATTGGAGTTTGTTGAAAGTGTAACATGCACTGTAGATAAAGAGGAGTCTGTAAATCAGCTTCCAGAAGGGACTTAATGATGTACCACATAAAAGGTTAATGAGCAATGTAAAAGGTCATGATGCAAGACTGTAACATCTTAGCATCAATAGATGGCAGAGAACAAAGCATGTGCATAAATGGCTCTTTTTTTCTTCTGATTGGCTGAGAAGTATTCCAGGGGTCTGTGTTGGCAACAAGTCTTTAAATTTGTGGATGACACAGAGATAAATAAAAAAGAATGTTGTAAGGTGTAAGGAGGGTGTAAGGAGGGTGTAAGGAGCTTACAGACAGATATAGATAGTTTGAGTGAATGGGTAAGCAACGTTTAGCAGATGAAGGACAATATGGAAAAATGTGAAGTTGTTCACTTTGACAAGAGAGAACGTATAATATTAAATGGAGAATGACAGCACATTTCCAAAGTACACGGGAAGCTAGTTGATCTAGTGTACAGGGGGGAAGCTAGTTGATCTAGTGTAGGAATCACATCATTTTAGTAGGCAAATAATTAAGAAGGATAATGGAGTGCTTTCCTTCAGGGTGAAACGGATTGAAATAAAAAATAAGATTGCAATGCTTTGGTTATACAGGGCATCATGAAACCACCTGGGGAGTACTATGTACAATTTTGGTCTCCTTAATTAAGGAAGGATGTAAATGAATTGGACGCAGTTCAAACAAGTTTTACTGGAATGAAAGAGTTGTCTGTCTTATGACTAAACGTCAGACAGACTGGGTTTGTTTCCACTGGAGTTTAGAACAGAGCGTTGATGTGATTGAAGTTTATTAAATCTTGAAAAGGATGGATGTCAAAATGATGCTTCATCTTGTGGGTGAGCTCAGAATTAGGCAGCACTGTTAAAAGTCAGGAGTTACCTGAGGAGAAATCTTTTTTTTCTCTCAGAAAGTTATGTGATTTTGGCACTTTTTGCCTCAGAAGTTAGTGGAGATGGAATTATTGAATATTTTTAAGGCAGAGTTTGAGAGATTTTCTTCAGGGAATGGAATTGGAGTTATTGCAGTTAGGTGGAATTGTGGAATTCAAAAGCCATAATCTTACTGAATGGCAGAGCAGTCTCGAGGGGTCACGCCCTGCTTTTGGTCCTAATTCATATGTCGATATGATGGCAAGGCTCTGATTTCTGGACTCTCATCCAGTTAACTTATTATGTTTGTCACATTACTCTTGTCACCTCAGGGTGGGGAATATTCCATGCCAAGGGTTGGCTGAGGGCTACAAATTGACCAAGACACACTGAAAAAATTAAATTGTACTCCTTCAAATAGTACTGTGTGATCTTTTATGTCCACGCAAGGATGGAGTCAAACAATTGGTTTAACGTTGCATCTGAAAGGCAGTATCTCTGACTGTGCTACATTCCCTCAATGTTACAGTGGTGTTAGCCTACATTATAAGCGTGAATGATGTTGGTTCACGCAGGTGGATTGACAGCAGGTTTACAATGCAGAGTAATGGGTTCAATGCCCGCTCTGCCTGAGGTTACTATGAAGGATTCTCCTTCTCAACCTTTCTCCTCGCCTGAGGTGTGATGACCCTCAAGTTAAACCACCACCAGTCATCGCTCTCTAATGGGAGAGCAGCTCTAAGGTCTAGTGACTTTACTGATTTTTATCCTTGAATCTCAGAAAATTGGTTTGAAGGCACCCCCTACAAAATTACCACCACAGTGAGCCAAGGCTGAGACACCAATATCAAGTATCACTTCTTTCTTTGTTGGACTAGAAATATATTGACCCAGACAGTATCCTGGATGCATTCTAAAGAATGGTCCCCATTCTAACAATGCACAATATTCATATTCCAATCCATCCAGCATTATAGACCTGGTAAAATCGCATTTCTTTCTGAACTCTCGGGAACTCTCTCCAATTCTTGATTCCTATTTCTGGTGACCTGCAATGTAAACCAAAACCTGTACCTTTTCGCTTCAGGAGGCTTGTTGATACAATTATTCATTTGATGAGTGTGGCAGCACGGATTTGTACTTTGAAGGGAGCAGTGTACTGGTAGTCAAGCCCCACATCTCCACAAGCCACATGTAAAGTCTAAACATTTTATTTCATAACCAAAATGGTAAACTTGTTTATCTTTTGCCACACAATCAAGAACAATACAAATATTGACAAGGCTCCTTTAATTAACATAAAAATAATTTTTTATTTTAAGCAAACATATTCTTACAGTAAGTGACAAAACTGGTTAATAACTAAGCCATTAAGCAGTGTTAAACTATATCCCCTTAATCTCAAACACATACACAATAGGCAAGGCAATCCAACCGAGCAGAATGAACAAAAGCAGAAGTTGCTGGAAATGCTCAGCAGGTTTGGCAGCATCTGTGAAGAAAATATCAGAGTTAATGTTTCGCGTCCAGTGACCCTTCCCCAGAACTGATGGTAGCTAGGAAAATGTCAGTTTATATGCAGAAGCTAGGGAGGAGAATGGGGTAGGGAGTAAACAATAGGATAAAGGATAGAGTCCAAGAGAGAGAAGAGCATTTGGATAGACAAAGGAGCGGATGCCAATCTGGCTAGGAGGGTGAATAGCTGTTAATGGGGACTGTTAGTGACTAACAATAGGTATTGTGTAGTGGCAGGCTATGTGATAACAAGGCCTTGTGTGTGGGGTAGGTGGCTATGACATGGGAGAGTTTAGGCCCTAAAATTATTGAACTCGATATTGCAGGGTCCCCAAAGTGGAAAATGAGGTGTTGTTCTTCCAGCTTGCACTGAGCTTCACTTGAACACAGCAACAAACCTGAGACAGAGATGTTGGCCAGGGAACAGGGTGATGTGTTAAAGTGGCAGAAAACTGCAAGATCAGGGTCTTTTTTGTCAGCAGAACGTAGATGTTCTGCCAAGCCGTCACCCAGTCTATGCTTTGTTTCCCCAATGTAGAGGAGACCACATTGTGAGCAGCGAATGCAGTAGACTAGATTCTGGGATGTGCAGGTGAAGTGTTGCTTCACCTGGAAAGTATGTTTGGGCTTTTGGATTCTGGGGAGGGAGGAGGTAAGTGGGCAGGTGGTACACCTTCAGCGATTGCAGGGAAAGGTGCTGTAGGGCTGTGGGGAGGTGTTGGGGGTGTAGGAAGTATAGACCAGGGTTTCCCAGAGGGAATGGTCCATGTGGAAGGCAGACAAGGGAGGGGAGGGGAATATGTGTCTGGTAGTGGCATCTCACTGGAGGTGGCAGAAATGGCATCTAATGATCTTCTGGACGTGGATGCTGGTGGGATGAAAGGTAAGGATCTGGGGACCCCTATTGCTGTTGCAGGAGGGAAGGCAGGGGGTGAGGATGGAAGTGCAGGAGACGGGTCGGACCTGGTTGAGGGCCCTGTCGACAATGGTGCTGGGAAATCCTTTGTTGAGGAAGAAAGTGGACATTTCGGAGGATCCCTTGTCAAAGTTGGCAAGAATGATTTGGGTTGTTTAAAAAAGAGGAAAGGAAAACACTGCAGTGGGCAAAGATCCAAAATCAAAGGATAAAATGGAAAAACCTCTCACCAGTTGATTTACTGTCAAAGAGGTTGTGAAGCTGAAAGCAGGTGAATCAATAGATCTTCAAATCAGGCTTAATTTCAGGAGAGAGTCAATTAAAAACCATGATATTTGACTTTGTTAGATTCCCACTATATTTTAGCTGAGAGAGAGAAAGATCCTTCGTTGGTTCTGCTCCAGGATTTTCTGTTTAGTTTTCAGGGGAAACAGAATCTTCTAGTTGGAGATAGGTTCACTAGAATAAAAGTAACACCAGTTCAGAGGCTGTTGCTAGATAACCTTCAGCACAGGTTCTCTTCCAAAAAAGTTTATCAGGCAATTAAAGCCATAAAATTCATCTCTTATCTCTCTTCTGTTTGCCTTTGCTCCATAAGTTCATTAGACGTTCTGTAACCATAAGGTGAACATTTTAACCTTTGATTTTCCAGTTCCAATAACTCACATAGTAAACTCTTTTCAATCCAGAAATTGTCCAAACATTTCTATCTCTACCAGCTTGCTTCACATAATTTTTGTGCATTCCCACTCATGGAAAGAAGATTAATGGAATAAAGACCAAATGGCAGTCAACCAATCTTTTGCACTCAGGAATTATATAAGTAATCAGACCATTAGCAATCATTGTTAATCACATTGCCCATCTCAATATGTAATCAAATAATCACGTTTTTAAAAATATAAATAAAAGAACAAATATTTCTAAGAGAAAAGGATTGCATACAGACCAGGAACTGGTCATAAAGGAGAGGGGTTTATGTGGTGGGGGTGGAGAGGGTGATTTAATATGAAACCAGCAAACTTTCCTGCACTCTTGGCTAACCGACTGACTTACCTTCTGACCCACGGAGCTTTGCCTGTCTGGCAAATAAAAGGTGATTCTGTCAAAGCTGCAAAGTGTCAGCAGAAAACAGTCTGTTTCAGCAGACTGCCACTCCAGTCTGTACTCAGGAACTGTGATACATGGCTAGACATACAGCTGTGTTATAGGTTAAATTTTATTTTATACACTTTTTGCACAGATGGAATCGCTGAATGTACAGTCCATCACTTTGAACACTTGGCTACAAAGGCAATGAACTAAGGAAGTGTGATTGGAAGCAGTGGCCTATCTTTAATGAGAGCAGATTGACTGTAGGATGAAGCACACTAGCTGGTGCACACATGTATTTTGCTGAACACAAATAGAGTTCTAGGAGACCCAGAATGTAGACAGCTGCTGAAAGTAATTCACTTTCAACATGTTTTGTGTTGCAGAAAAAATAAATTCAATCTGGGCAGAATTCTGCTTTCTTATAAATGTCCAGGTTAAGAGTGAAAAAAACAGTGGTACATTGTATTTCTCCTTCTCAGCATGTCGCTTTGTATCTCTGCGTGTCTCTGAGTATGTCTTTCTTCCCATCCGTGTGTACTGCTCTTTCATCTGGTGTCTTTTTCTATCTGTCTCAATCTGATTGTCTCTAACTGTCTGCCTCTCTGTCTCTTTCTCTGTTTTTAATCTCTCCCTGTCTTTGAGTGTTTCTCTGTGTGTGTGTGTGTGTGTGTGTGTGTGTGTGTGTGTGTGTATGTGTGTGGACAGCTGTCTCTCTCTCTCTCTCTGTTGATATCTCTGTCAGATTCTCTCCATCTCCATTTGGGCGCCACAGTGGCTCCGTGGTTAGCACTGCTGCATCACAGCGCCAGGGACTCATGTTCAATCCCACCCTCAGGCGACTATCTGTGTCGCGTTTGCACATTCTCCCTGTGTCAGCATGGGTTTCCTCCGGGTGCTTTGGTTTCCTCCCACAGTCCAAAGATGTTCAGGCAAGGTGGATTGGCCGTGCTAAATTGCCCGTAGTGTTCAGGGATGTGTAGATTGGGTGGGTTATAGGGGGTTAGATCTGGGTGGGTGCTGTGAGGGTCGGTGTGGATTTGTTGGGCTGAAGGGCCTATTTCCACACTGTAAGGATTCTATGAATCTCAACTGAACCTAATGCTGGTCAAGTTCCAGTTACGCTGAGACATTTGGATAGTTTTTCGCCATGAGGCCTAACAAGATTTCACACCATATGTTACCAAACACACCTCATTAAATCCTTACTCCTCCCCTATGATGTTTCTCCCTTCCTCCTCCAATTCTAGCTACATCTTGCCAGGCACCCACTCCTGGAACAGCTCGCAGCTCAGTGGATATCCACTGAAAGACTGACTTCCCAGGTGGCCTTGCCATAGTTAAGAGGCCATTGTGCACAGGAGGAGCACTGGCATTCCGAAGTTGCCCTACTCAGAGACGATGGCATCATGACTCTCCAACTCAGACCGAATGTTGCAAACATCCTTGTCACAGAGGGCCACCAGATCTGGGCCAAGAAAATCATGTTAAGGCTTTGCATCTCTTCACTGTCCAGTTTTGCTTCCACATTATTGGACACTCACTCTAAAATGCCATATTGAGCATTTAAGGCTGTCCTATGTGAGTCATTCTGTTTCTAAGCAACCGGCATCCTTACATAACTGGAATAAACATTTGCAACCTCCTCACATTTGTGTGTGGAAATAAATACAAGACAGATGCTCATGCATTGAGATGTCAATGACTGAGGAACTGAAGTTAAGGCCTGTGATTTACGAAGTAATCTGTTTGACAGTGTCACCATTTCAGACAGATAGAGAGTTCTATTGGTGTTAATCAGTTTGAAATTGCTAACAATAAGTTGAAAGTAACAATGGTGAGTTAAAGGTTTCCATCAATCCACCTGGAATTTTCTGGAACTTTCTTTAAGTGGAATAACTAACCAGTTTTGTTATTGCAGGGACCCATTCATTTTGAACTCATTGTGAATTGTGCCACTCCTGGACTCCTGTAATAAAATGCTGGCAGTGTGTCTGACATTTAGTCATCAAACCACCTCTCCACGGCTGGATCATATGGTGTGCCAAGCAGTGGGGTCCTTGGAAAGGGGCAAGCACAGGGGTCCATCTCACTTTCTTTATGCTATTACATCTTTGGACCTCTTCTGGAATATTTCAACCTTTTATATCTTATGCCACTCTTTAGACTAAGCCCCAACTGTCTAAATCATTAAGAATGTTTCTTCCTTGCCTTGAGAGATCGGCATCTTAGGGTAAACGAGCTGAAAACCAGAGTTGGTCATTGTCTTCTTAGACTGTCAAACATCTTCTGTAAGGTGACTTTTCAATACTTTAAAAGTGACAGAGCTTCATAACGTTTAAAATTCAACATATGGTATTTTAATAATAGACAGTTGGGTAAATAATAAAACACCAATATTGTATCCTTTGTCTTATGCAGGAAACTAAAACATAGCAACACCAAAATTGAAAATCAATTTTGAACACACACAGAGAATGTTTTGTCTTAGTCTTAACTTGACAGCTTGTACCTTTGATGTCCCATTCAAGGTAGAGCTGAGTTTCTGATCCCATATATACTTGAACACAAAGATCAACTCCTTCCACCTCTACAAAGTAACTTTCTGCAGCAGTGCCAATCCATCCTTCGCTGAAACCCTCATCCATAACTTTGCCATGACAATCCCAATGTTTCCCTGATTGGTCTCCCACATGCAAATCTCTGTAAACTTCAGTTAAGTCCAACTTCTCCCCGTTTGATGACCCTTTCTTTGGTTCTGTATCATTTCTATCTCTCTTTGTGCCTCTGAAGCAGTTTGGGATATTTTCCAAAGTTAAAGGTGCTGCTGTTGTAATGATCCTGGGGAATATCAAACTATTCTAAAGTTTTAAAACAGCTATTTGGGTCCTTAAAGATCCAAAAATGTGTTCTTTTCATATTCTGAACAAAGGCTATTTGGGATTTCCAAGAATTCTGTGTCATTGATCTCTGAAATTTAAAAGGGAATCCCCAATTAAACGTAAGCTGAACAATGTCTGAATAGTAGGCTCTCTTTCAGGTCGTTTCTCACAAGAAAAAGCTTTGCAAGGTCATATTAGAATGAAGTTAGTGCAAACTGCTGACCCAGGATCGTCCATTTAACTCACAATGAATGAGTTTTGATGTGACTCCTCTTACAGATAGTAGCCAATGTCCAATTAACTTCCATCTATGCAAGCAGTCACACATATGCACAATGCTTTTTCCAACCTTGATTTTGTGTGTTTTAACTTTGTTTCTTGAAGTAAATGCCTCCCCTTCGTTCCTGATGAGACTTGGTACAGACCCTTTATCATTTAACTGTCTGTAATATAGGCCTCAGACTCTTCTAATCAAGGCATCTCTCCCAGACGACCCTGAGCCTCAGGCTGCTCCTGTTTCCAGGCCTCTCCTGGAAAGCTCTTGCCCTGTTCCCAGGCTTCCTCAGATACTGCTGCCAACTCTGGTTGGATGTATTGCTGGTGGTTTTATCACTCATGTCTAACAGCCTCATCTAATCAAACAGATTCTTTCTCTCCAATTTTTTTTCAACTAGTAAACAAAGTGCTCACAAAAAACTGCACTGTTTTCATAATTCCAATGGTATTTTTATTCTGAGTTGTTGCAGCAGGAATTACTCCTTCATTTCAGGAGACTCCAGGGGAATCCTGGAGTGCTGGCAACACTGCTTAGACCGTATGGCTGTGGTCCAGCCTTCTCTCCTCTGACCTTTCTCCTCTAAGATTTAGTTTTCAGTTCCCAACTGATTCCAAAGCTGTGAATGCAAGTTTGCAATGTTTTATTGAATGTGTTGTTTCAATTTTCTTTCCCCAATAGTGTATGATTTCCATCTCTCTAACAAGATTTCACACCTTTCATTGAAACCCTTGTCTTTACCACAATGTTAACATTCCAATGCACTCCTGACTGCCCCACCCCTCACTCTCTGTCCACCCAAACCCCTGCTGCCCCTGTCCTAGCCTTCACTTGTTTCCTCTCGCACTTCAACCCTGAGCTCACTGAGCTATCTCCTCGTCAAGCAACACCTTCATTTTCAAACACTCATTCTTGTTTTCAAACCCCTCCATGGCCTCACCCTTCCTTACCTCCATTAATCTCTTCCAACGGGACCTTGATCAGATGGGCCAATGGGCCAAGAAGTGGCAGGTGAAGTTTAATTTAGATAAATAGGAGGTGTTGCATTTTGATAAGGCAAACCAGGGCAGGGCTTTTATAGTTAATGGTAGGGCCCTGGGGTTTCATGATTCTACAAACCTTGAGAAGGTCACCCCTCAGCCTCTGACGGTCCAGGGAAAAAGTCTCAGTCCATTCAGCCTCTCCCTATAACTCAAACCTTCCAACCCTGGCAACATCCTTGTAAAGTTTTACTGATCCTTTCAAGGTTAACAACATCATTCCTATAGCATGGAGACCAGAACTGAAGTGGCCTAACCAATGTCCTGTACAACCATAATATGACCTCCCAACTCCTACACTCAATTCACTGACCAATAAAGGCAAGCTTACCAAATGCCTTCTTCACTACCCTTTCTACCTGGAACTCCACTTTCAAGAAACTATGAACCTGCATTGTAAGGTCTCTTTGTTCAACAACACTCCCCAGGGCCCTACCATTAACTGTATAAGTCCAGCCCTAGTTTGCCTTACCGAAATGCAACACCTCGCATTTTTCTAAATTAAAATCCATTTCCCACTTATAATGGGCATGGATAGAGTGAATAGCCGAGGTCTTTTTCCTAGGGTAGTGGAGTCCAAAATTAGAGGGAATAGGTTTAAGGTGAGAGAGGAAAGATTGAAAAGGGACCCAAGGGGCAACTTTTTCATGCAGAGGGTGCTGCGTGTATAGAATGAGCTGCCAAAGGAAGTGTTGGGGCTGCTACAATTACAACATTTAAAAGGCACCTGGATGGGTATATGAATAGGAAGGGTTTAAAGGGATATGGGCCAAATGCTGGTAAATGGGACTAGATCAGTTTGAATATCTGATTAGCACGGTCAAGTTGGATCGAAGGATCTGTTTCCATGACGTATAATTCTATGACTCTATAACATTGTCAACTCTTCATAATATCTGCACTCATATATTTCTGGCCTCTTGAGCATTCTGATTTTAATCACTCCGCTATTGCTGGTGTTGCCTTCAGCTGTCAATTCACTAATCTCTGGAAATCCCTCCCTAAACCTCTCTGCTCCCACCTCTTTTTCTTCTTTGAGGTGAACCTTAAAACCTATCTACTTTGACTATCTATCCCAATGTTGCCTTAGATGGTTCAGTGTCTTATATGACTTTGCAACAGTCTATGCAACATCTTTGATTACGTCGTTTCATGCAAGACAGGTCCTAATTAATCATTAATATATAAATGGCTACAAGAACAGGTCAGAGAGTAGAAATTCAGTGGTGAGTGACCTATACCATTTACAAGGCATAGGTCAGGATGGTGACAAAATACTCTCTACTGGCCTGGATGAGTGTAGCTCCAAAAATACTGAGGAAGCTCAACACAACCAGGACTTATGCACCACCTGAAACAGCCTGCCCCTTCACCACTGTTGCATAGCAGCAGCGATGACATGCATTGCAATAACTTGCCAAGATTCCCGAAAAGAACATTCCAAACTTGCAACCTTAACATTTGGGAGTGCGAGGACAGCAGACACATGAGAACACCAGCAGGTGCAAGTTTTTCTTTGTTGTAGGCGGCAGTGAAAGGGTTAAAACTTGACCAAATGCAGTATTACCACCCAGTGACTAATGTCATGTAGACTTGGTCGGAGAAAAATAAGGATTTCTAGGAGACAGGTCAGAGGGCCTAGTGTGTTTCTATCATTCTTTGTATTAATATAAAGTATTTTCAGGTGACTGGCAATTTAGCTACATATAGTATACACAACAAGATTCTTCCAGTTAGACTAGAAAGGTGGCTATCCTAATCCACACTTTGGGATCACTTTGGGATTGATGTTACCCACATGCAACATCCTCAAGTCACACATTATCCGAACTTGGAATCATTTATCCATAAATCACCATTTGTCCACTGTCACTTCATCGAGAACCTTGAACTCCCTTCTTAGTCTGTACACTACAAGGTTCAAAAAGGCACCATCACCTTCTGAAAGGCAATTAGCAATGGACAATAAACGCTGATCTTACCAGCCCCATTCACACTCAAAGAAGAATGAAATATGCAAGCTATTGTTATAATTTCAAGAAAGAATGTTTGTTCTTTTCTGTTTAACTGAAATGTTTCTTAGTCAATAAAAAAGATCAAAATAACCATCCAAGTGTGCTGCCATCTGACGAATAAATTGAGCTCCACCTGACAAATGAAAAGTAATGATGATCCTTTCCCTTTCTGTGTCTTTCAGGCCCCAGATCCATTTGCTATGAGGTTGGTCTCACCAAGCATAAAAACAAAAAATGCTGGAGAAACTCAGCAGGTCTGGCCACATGTACGGAGAAAAAAAACACAGTTTACATTTCGAGGCTAATACAGACTCTTCTGCGAAAATAAAACAATAGGTTTTTATACTGGATGCTGGATTTTATACTGTAGGAACAGATGAAGAGGAGCAAGTAAAGCAGAAGGGAAGGTCAGGGGAAGGTGTCCCAGAACAAAAGGCGGAAGCAGTTGTGTGGTAGAGAAAGAATACCACTCCCTTTGCCTTCTGTCCAGTGACACATTTCCCTGACCTTCCTTTCTGGTCCATCTATTCCTCCTCAACATTTTCTACAGTATAAAACTCATTACTTGTACACCACCCTTCAGTTCTGAAGAAGTGTCACATTGAATTCGAAATGTACATTTTGCCTGCATCTGCACAGATAATGCTAGACTTGCTGAGTATTTCCAGTACTCCCTGTTTTTATTTCCAATTTCCCATATCCTGCATTTATTTTTTGCTTTCGGTCTAATTGGAAAGCTGTCAGATTTGCAATAAGGCCCCATGGGCCTCATTAGAGCTTGATTTTACATTTTTAACAGAATCTCAATGTCGTTTGTGAATGCCACTGTCATCTGTTAAACACTCTGGTTGCAACTGTATAACCTGTGGGAAGGCATTGGGACTGGAGGAGGTATGATGCTGTCCTGGTGAAATTGCCCACCAGCCTGATTTACATTGGACAGATAGAATCTAAACTGCACCATTAGGGTTTCAGTTCTGAGAATTTTTTTTTGGCAAAAGCTATGTGTCAGCAATTTTCCTGATACTTCTATATGTGGGAAACCTCAAAAGTCAAGGGTTGAACTCAATCAAATATTTCAGTTTTTACGCCTTTTAAATCTATCTCACGGATGTCCTGATTATCGGCCTCATTAGTAAAAAAGGAGAAAGGTAGGGAATTAAATAATGATATACAACTGGTTACCAGTGGGATGGATAGAATGCTGAATGCATCTGGAGCTAGATCAATGAAGTTTTACTTAACAAAGATAAATTGTAACACTTATAGTTTTTGAGAGGGATAAACACTATTTCCCTGCTGACTGATCATTTTCGACAGTTCAGGAGGGAATGATAAGTCAAAGGTCGCAGGTCACAGATCACTATTTGTTTGGGGGATCCCTACTGAGGCTCTATATGTTTCTTGTATAGTGTTCCTGTTCTAGCAGCCTGCATTTATACCGCTGCTTCAATGTCCAATGAAGCTGTGCGGACCTCTTTACATATCCAGCTATTGAATAAAAGAGAGGTGACAACTTGAGGGTGTTAGAATTAAGCAAATGGCCAAACTAAAGCTGACTTACATTGAAAAATGTGGACATTTAATTTAGATTTTCCCAATGTGTCCATGCACACTTCATATCAGTGAGTCAAGGTGCATGAAGTAGAATTATAGAAGATTCATGGAATTGATGGAACACTAAAGGAGCCATGTGGCCTGATTACCTTGTCCCTGCTTTCTCTCTGAAAGAGTACCTAGCTAGTCACACTCTGCTGCATATTTCCTGTAGCTGTGCATTTGTTTTTCTTGACAGAATTATCCAATTTCATTTTGAAAGCCATCTTTGACTTTCATCTATATCCAGCGCAGTCTCAGGCAGTACATTCCAGAACTTATCCATTTGCTGCATAAAAGAACTTTTCTCTATGCCTCTCTGGTTCTTCTGCCAATCGCTTTAAATCAGTATCTTCCGGTTTTCTCTAAAGGAGGGAGGAAATAAATACAATAACTATCATCAGAGAAAAAGTGCTGCAGAACGTAATGGGGCTAAAGATAGATAAGCCCCTAGACCTGAAGGGTTGTAGCCTAGGATCTTAAAGAAAACAGTAGAGATTGTAGGTGGGCTGGGGGTAGTACTTTTCCAAGAATCCTTAGATCTGAGAAAAGTCCCAGAAGATTGAAAACTGACAATGTAATACCCTTTTTCAAAAAGGGATAGAGATAAATTAGGCAAGAAACGGACGGAGGTTAAAGTAACTGTCCTTAGGAAAATGTTAGTGTCTATTACAAAGAGTGTAAAAGTACAGCATTTAGAACTATATAATATATTCCAGAAGACTCATGGCTTCTTGAAGAGGAAATCATAACTGACAAATGTATTGTAATTTTCGGGGAGGTAAACAGCAGGCTAGATAAAGAGCATAGATGTAATATGTTTGGATTTGCAAAAGGTATTTGATGATGTAGCACACTAAGATAAAACTACTTAATAAGATAAGAGGCAATTGTGTTGGGGGTAATATATTAGCATGGTTAGAGGATTGGCTAACAAATACAAGACAGAGAGTTGGGATAAAGGGATATTTTCATAATGGCAACATGTACCTGGAACAGTACCACAGGAATCAGTGCTGGGTCCACAATTAATTACCATATATTAATGATTTGCATGAGTAAAATGAATGCATTGTTGCTAAGTTTGTGGATGACAGATAAATAAATCAGGAGGCAGACCATAAGGATGGCATTAAGAGTCTGCAGAGAGGGTTTAGGCCCGAAACGTCAAGTTTTCCTGCTCCTATGATGCTGCATGACCTGCTGTGTTCATCCAGCCCCACGCTTGTTATCTGCAGAGAGATATAGATAGGTTAAGTGAGTATAGACAAAGCTTGGCAAATGGAATATAATGTTAAAAAATATGAGATTATGCAATTTTGCAGCAAGAATAGAAAAGCTGAATATTATGTAAATAGAACTAAAGATTGCCACACAGTGAAAAAGCTGCAGCACAAAGGGATTTTGGGATCCTTGTGAATAAAACAAAGCTAATATACAAGTTCAGCGGGTAATAGGGAAGACAAATGGAATGTTGGCCTTTATTTCAAAGGGAATGGAATATAAAAGTAATGAAGTTAAGCTAAAACTATACAAGGCTCTAGGCACTAATACAGTGAATAGTTTTGGTCCCCTTGTGTAAAGAAAGATATACTGGCATTGGAGGTAGTCCAGAGAAGGTTCACAAGGTTTATTCAGGTCATGAAGGCCTTTCTTATGAATGGGGGTTGAGTAGATTGTAATTTTACTCATTGGAGTTCAGAAGGAAGAGAGGGAACCCAATTGAAATATAAGATCCTAGTAGACTTGATAAGGTCCCTACAGAGAGATCGTTTTCCCTTGTGGAACAGCGTGGGGGCTAGAATAACTTAGTTGTTAACCAGTTTTTGCTGCTTGTTTAAGGAATAAGTATTGTTATAATAAACAAATAAATTCTGAGTTTATTAAAGAAACCTGGGGAAAGTCTCCATTGTTCTGGATAACAGTAATAACAGGAAATGATTTGGCCATCTTGGGAATTGAATTAAAACATTTACACGAATAGTAAAGTTTGTGGAATATTGGGGCTTGGTTTCTAGCAAACTCCCCAGTCAGGGTTGTAACACTAAACACAAGCAAGAGTCACTTTCTTCAGGGTGAAACTGTGCCAACATGAGAGGCAGTACTTTTATGTGAGCCTCTAAGCCAGCGAGAAACAACGGGCTCAGGTCTTTTCTTGGCTAAGAGTGAGTTGTGTTGAGAATTTTGTGAGATTTCTTGATGTATTCCTGTTCGGCACATTCAGTGAGATAGGTAGCTGATTATTAATGAGGTGAGTTGGACCATTAATAAGATGTTTAACAAACAATAATGCCCCTTAATTGGCAACATGCTGTTACTTAGTGAGAAACTCACTGCACGATTCAGCACAGGCATAAAAGACACAGTGAAATGCTCCCAATGTTGAGACAGCCCTCACCAGTTTCCTTGTCCGATCCTGCCACAAATTTTGGCATAGACCACATTGCTTAGATCCTTATTGGATTCTGCCCAATAACCTCAGGGTGAACCAGTACACCAGTGAGAGACACTACTTTCAGTGTGAACACTTATACCAGTGAGAGACAGTATATTCTAAGTGATCCTGTACACTAGTGAGATACATTATGTTCAAGGTGAACCCATACACCAGTGAGATACAGTATGTTCAGGGTGAGCCCAAATACCAGTGAGATACAGTACATTCAGGATGAACCTATACACCAGTGAGATACTGTATGTTCTGGGTGAACTTACATCCCAGTGTATCTTTAAGGAGAGTCTATAGCACAGAGGAAGCCAGTATCTTGGGAAAAGAGAGGAAGAGATGAATTGGAGAGAATGAAACAATGGGAATAATGTGTGCTAAACAGATGTTCTGTTCTGTAAATATAATTTATGTCTGATCCACACAGATATGATAAAATGGGACCTGGGTTATACCTTGATTTACAGAGCTCATGTGATATAATCTCAGGAATATAGCAGTAAAGAGGCTCTAAATTTTAGTTAAACTGTTCCCAGTGTTGCACTTATTTTGCATACTCTGTGAGTTTCACAGAAAAAATCAGGTTCATGAAGCACGCTCTGGGGAGAGTATTCTTCTCCCACGTCATTTATTGTCCATGTCACAACATTCATTTTCATTTTAGTGAACACTATATTCATCATGGTTCCATTGCTTGTTTATTCAGCTGAAGTTAGTATGAGGTTTAAGAGCACTCTGGAATTTGACTCACAATTTGGAAAGTTTAGAGGTTTATTTTTGAAGTGAATCAATTTAATTTTCATTAGCATCTCATCAGCTGTAAGTTAGAAAGGACTTGGAGTAATATTGGTCTAGTGCTGTGTTAGAGTTATGTTTGCTTTGAGATGTTACAGTGAAACTCTTTCTGCCTTTTGAGGTAGATGTTCTCCCAGTGTCCTGAGCAAAATCTCACAATCTTTAATGCCATTAAAATTAGATAAATCAATCTACCTTCTCGTATTTTTTATGAAATTTGAGTGCCCGACAGCTGTTGTATTCAGCTACAAAACAGTGGTAACAGTGGGCAGAATCTTATTAAGGCCTGAGCAATGCGGACTATAGTGATATTGTGGCCCTCGTTTCGGAAAACTGGGGAAGCCTGTATCTCCCTCAGGAGCATCTTTTGTGCTTTTCCCAAGTGGTGAGGTTTGTTAGGCAGCAGCAAGATGCTGTTTAAAAGAATTATTGCCTGTTAAATACCTTGTTAGCAGCCCTGCTTACCTCATTAATATTGGGACCCAGAATACAGACTGGATCAGGCTATACCTCTGGGCTTTCCACTCACTGTCTAACTGGAGTGAGAGCATCACCACAGCATTCCTTGCTTTGACTTCCTTTTTTGCATTATGTCCCCTCAGACAGATTTTTTTTTCTTTATTCATTCACAGGATAAGGGCATCTCTGGCTAGGCAGCATTTATTGCCCATCTCTAATTGCCCAGAGGGCAGTTAAGAGTCAAACACATTGCTGTGGGTCTGGAGTCACGTGTAGGCCAGACCAGGTAAGGATGGTGGTTTCTTTCCCTAAAGGACATTAGTGAACCAGATGGCTTTTTCCGACAATTGGCAATGGATTCACAGTCATCATTAGATTCTTAATTCCTGATATTTATTGAATTCAAATTCCACCATCTGCCGTGGCAGGATTCAAACCCAGGTCCCCAGGATTTTACCTGGGTCTCTGGATTAACAGTCCCGTGTTAATACAACTAGGCCATTGCTTCCTCAGCATATGGGAATCATATTACATCTATCGTGCCTTGGAAATGTCAAGGCAGCTCCAGAAAGGCCGTGTGTGTCCATGTGCACCCCAGGGTTTTACAGATGGTGCAGGCGCAAGGGACACAGTGAGTTTTGGAATATTTGTGGAGTGGTGAGTTATTGGAAACAGCACGTAGTAAGACGGGACCGGAATTGAACATGAGGGATGCTTTAGGTGACTAATGTGGTGAGTTCGATAAGATACGGTGAGAGAACTCACTTGGCCTCGTGGTGGAAACCTCTCCAAAAGACTCGGACCTAGCAGCAAAAAAGTGTAAGATTCAACCCTTGTACCTCAAAGTGAATTATGATTGTAGGGGGCAGGTTGGTGAATTGCTTGTACTGGCCAATCACTCTGTCAACATCCTGATGTGGATTTTGAGTTGTGGATGTAACAGAAATGCTCAGTAGAAAGCACATAGCTCAGTGAGAGCCTTTTAGTGAAGCAAAGGCACCTTATACATCCCTCCTGAGTCAAGTTTGAATCCCTGGTCCAGATATATCCCGTTGTACTTTCTCGTTCTCCTCATGCTTTTAGTTGTCACCAGCTAATGTGGGGTCTTTCATTGTTCTTCCTCGATACAGCAGCTAATAAGGAATACAATTGGAATTTTGGCATTTATTGTTAACGGAATAAAGCACGAAAGTAGGGAAGTGTTGCTGCAACTGTGTATGGCACTAGTCAGACTGCGCATAGTATATTGTGTACAATTTTGGTCCTTTTATCCGAGGAGGGATGAAGTTGAATTAGTGGCCGTTCGGAGGAAATTCACCAGATTGGTTCCAGAGATGAGGGGTTTGTTTTATGAAGAGAGATTGAGCGGTTTAGGACTATACTCTCTGGAGTTTAGAAGATTGAGAGGAGTTCTAATTGAGGTATAAAAGATGGTAAAAGGGATTAAAAAAGTAAAAGTGGAAAGTATGTTTCCTCATGTGGGGCAACCTAGAATGAGAGTTCATAGTTTTAGGGTAAGGAGTAGCAGATTTAAAACCGAGATGAGGAGAAATTACTTGTTTTAAAAGGTCATGAATCTGTGGAATTCACTATCCCAGAGTACAGTGGATGCTGGAACATTGTGTAAATTTAAGGAGAGAGACTGATTTGTAAATAGTAAGTGGTTTAAGGGGTTATGGAGAGTGCACGGGAAAGTGGAGTTGAGGCCAAGATGAGATCAGCCGTGACTGTATTAAATGGCAGAGCAGAGTTGAGATGCTGGATTGCCTATTCCTGCTCCTAGTTCTTATGTTTCTGCCCTAAACTCCTGGAGGCAAATCTTTCAAACTGTCCATGTCTGTTGTTCCATTCTGAGGCAGCCAAAAACAGAGCAACTCCAGCAAAGTCTTTTCTAGTTAGACAAAGTCAGCTTTTGTTTTTGATAAAACACACCCAAAAATGTCCAGGAATGAACTAACAGTTGAAATGACGAGCCAGAAAATATCCTGTAAGAGGTTTGCTGACAAATCCAATCCCAGAATACTTGCAGATTCATTCAACGCATGTTAAACTACAGTTGTGCTGAAACCCGTTAGGATGGGTTTGATTGATGCTTTAAAGAGAATATGAATCAAATTTAGCAGTCGCATAGACATTACAACCCACTTACTGAAATTGCCAATAACATTTGGAGTCTGCACATGCACGGACTGAAATCTGTAAACTACAGTAAATCGTTCTCTACTTCTCCACAGAGCATGCTGCTCAAGTACACCCAGAATACAATTAATTATATGTTACTGATCTGACAAGAATTTGACGTTTTCACTATTAGGGCCAGATATTTGCTACTAAAAATGAACAGCTTGAGTTAGGTAGTTTCTTAATTTAGGAAATTTGCCAGTGTGCCTCAAATGCAGATGTCCCAGTTCACAGGGTCTTTCAGAGCCAGTTGTCACTCTGACAGCTAGCAGCAGGATTGATTTGTCCTATAGCATCAGAAACAAATTGTAACTGGCCATGAGAATGGGCAGGTGCCAAGCTGGGCTGATTGGAAGACCTGCCTTTGTTCTTTGGGACATCTTCTCTAGACATCACCCTGTACAACTATTCAATTCTCACCTCCTGTACATCCTCATAATCTCCCGTCCATCACCACACCAAGTACTTTGCCCCCAACTTGCCAGCTCATGCCCCATGCTACCTTCACAGCCACTCAGCCAGTATCCATTGTGGTTGGACATGAGGAGATGAAATAAAGACTTCAAACAAACTGATGTAGCTGGAAGTCATTCAAACTTGGCAGGAAAAACTCCAATATAAAGATATGTGGAGAGTCCCTGGAATCAGTGCCAGATTCAAACAAATATTGGGAAGGATGAAATCCACAATACAGGGATTGCTGGATTTTATTTGTGGTTAATAAATGTGGGCTCTGGTGTTTGGGAATGGTGTTAGTGGCTGTGGTATTGGGTGCTGGGGAAATCCAACTAAGCAGCCTCTGGAGGTTATGTCCTTAATGGAAAACTCACACATTTAGCCAATTCTCTTGATTGAAGGATGTCCAACTTTACATAGTGAAGGGGTATTTGTGGCTGAGATTACTGCACTCTTTTTGGATGAGTTGCTCATGGATGGCTCAGGTAGTAATGGGCCATCTGGCTTGCTTCACTCCATTCTTCGTCTTCCTCCTCTTCACGTTTCTGCTGCTTTCCATAAAACTAGCGGCAGTGGCTGACCCATCATAATGGCGAGGCTGTACAGGAGCAGTACTCCACCACCAATTGTGGCACTTCACTCTGCTGAGCAGTGCAAGGCTCGGCTTGAGTGCCCCTGGTAGATGAAATATTTCTTTAGCTTGTCAATGGTGCATCATATCACATTTCATGGGACAGCGGACAGATTTTTAATCAGGAAGGGAATAAGGGTTATAGGAAAAGGCAGAAAAATAGGGTTGAGGGTTATCAGATCAATAATGATCTCATTGAATGATGGATCAGATTCAATGGGTCGAACGGTCTACTTCTGCATTGACATCTTATAGTCACATGGTCTTAGCATCACTGCCTATGTGTGTGTGTGCACCATGCACTGAAGCCTTCAGCCATGACATCCAAGAATGTATTTATCAAATAATAACCACCCAGTTTGCCAGTATGCTTGACATGCAGATGTCACAGGATATTAGTCATTGATCACAGACTAGCCAGACAACAGGGCAGGGAATCCTTTTCAGCTCTGGGATATGTCAGAGTGGAATCCTCCCCCCTCCTCTTCCAGCAGTTTGTCCTGCTCTGCGCGACCTCTGATCATTCAACCGGTCACACTATATTCCAAGGACAATGCCAACTAATGCACCCATATCTGGGAGCAACTGCTTTATACAGAATAAAAACCAAAAGAACTGCGGATGCTGTAAATCAGGAACAAAAACAGAAGTTGCTGGAAAAGCTCAGCAGGTCTGGCAGCATCTGTGAAGAAAAAATCAGAGTTAACATTATGGGACCCATGAC